>RRZL01000022.1:1917592-1960249 GCA_006782975.1 Chlorella sp. Dachan | reverse complement strand
GGCGCGGCGGCATGCCTGCCAGGGGCGTGCAGGGTGGCAGGGGAGGCCCGGCGGGCCGCGGCCCCAACCTGCTACCACAGCAGTTTCAACAGCAGCGGCAGCTGGTGGGCCCTCCTCAACAGCAGCAGAGGCAGCATGCCCCGCCCTGCGGGCCGCCGCAGTGGCAGCAGCATGCCCCTGGGCAGCCGCCTCAGTGGCAGGGCGCTCCCCAACGGCAGCAGCAGTGGCAAGGCCCGCCACCGCCGCAGGGCCAGCGGGTGCAGCCGCCGGGGCATGGCATGCAGCCGGCTCAGCTGGCTGGCAAGCCTGTGCAGGACGAGGGAGACGTCATGGCAGATGTGGCTCCCGGCGCATTTGTCACAGCCAGCCGCAAGCAGGTGTGGCAAACGGGCGGCGGCAGCGGTGGTGGTGGCGGCGGCGGCGGCCAGCAGGCAGCACGGATGGCAGCTCTGATGCGAGAGCTGCAAGGCTTGACAGAACCCGAGGATCCACCTGGGCAGCTGGAGCCAGCGCCAGCGGTTCCACAGCCAGTGCAGCAGCAGGCGCAGGCGCAGCCGCCAGCCCCGCAGCCTGTGAAGCAGCAGCAGGCGCCAGGCCAGCACTTTGGCGAGCAGGCGGCACCCCGGGCAGATGAAGGGGACGTGATGGCGGATGTGCAGCCGGGCCTGTTTGTGACTGCTGGCGGCAAGCAGCCATGGTGCACGGGTGGCGGACCCGGCGGAGGCGGCGGACGAGGTGAGGCCCAAGAGTGGCATGCTGTCGGTTCGGAGGTTTGGTGGTTGTTGTGCCACGCTGAGAACAAACACCTCCTGCATGCCTGCAAACTGCCAACCAGGGCGATAGCACCGCTCTGCGTGGGATGTGCAAGTGCCGATATTGAGCTTTCTGTGTTTTTTCTGGACGTTGTTTCCTTTTTTCGCAGACCCTGCCAAGCTGGCTGCCCTGATGTCTGAGCTCGCAGCTTACCAGGAGGACGAACCGGCGGCAGAGGAGGCGAGCCCTGCACAGCAGGGCCAGCAGGGCCAGCTGTCGGCACAGCAACCGCAGCAGGCAGATCAGCAATGTCAGGCACCGATGCCGCCACAGCAGCTGCATGCGCAGCCTGCCGGCATCCAGGCAGCTCATTCGGGGGGCCTCCAAACCGCTGTTCAGCCGCAGCCGCAGCTGCAGCCGCAGCTGCTGGTGCAGGGCAGTCTGGTCGACTTTTCTGAGGAGCCGCTCAGCCTGGAGACTGCAGCGCAGCTTGCTGCCCTGGAGGCGGCGGCACTCAGCGAGCGGCGGCAGGGGCAGGGGCAGCAGCAGGTGCATCAGGCGCAGCAGATGCAGCAGGCAGTGGCGGCAGGTGACGAGCTCGGGCAGGCAGCGCCTAGCTCTGGCGGCAAGCGGCCGAGAGAGGAGCAGCAGGATGCAGTAGCGGGTGCAGCAGCAGGAGAGGCGCCGCCGCCAGCCAAGCAGCACCGGCAGGAGCATGCGCAACCGCCGGCGCAGCAGCAGCCAGGCGCAGGCGCCCTCATTTTGACAACTGGGCGCGACCAGGCGGTGGAGGCGGTGCCTGAGGCCCAGCTGAGGGCGGCTGCAGCCAGGCTGGGTGGCAGCAGGGTTGCGGCTGTCTCTCCTGAGGATGCCGCCCCAGCCGTCGATGTCGAGGTTGTGGCAGAGGCAGAGGCAGCGGAGCCAGAGCCTGCCGCAGCACGGCCGCAGGCTGCCGCAGCAGCAGCCTCAGCCTCAGCAGCAGCAGCAGCAGCAGGGAATGCTGCAGCCCCGCCGGCTCATCCATGCGGCCAGCCAGGAGCAGCTGTCCCGCCTGGCCCCCATGCAGCCATGCCGGGGCTGACCACCGGCGGAGGCAAGCCAGTCAGCACAGGCGACCCCGCCAAGCTGGCAGCTGCTGCACGTTTGTTCGGAGGCGGCGGCGCCAGCGGCATTGGCGGCTCAGAGGCCGGCGTGCGCAGCGAGGATGGGGAGGAGGCCCCTGCTGCTGGGGCTGCTGCTGCTGCTGCGGCGGCGGCAGCAGTGGCCCCGCTGCCTGGCAAGGTGGCACTGCCTTCAGTGTTCAGCACAGGCCGAGGCGACCGTGTGGATGTGAACGCTGCCACCCTGGCGGCAATGCAGCGCCAGCTGGGCGGGCGGGAGAATGGCAGCGGCAATGCCGAGGAACCGGCCGGCGGAGACTCCACCCCTCTGCTACGCAAGCAGCTGCTGCGGTCCCGACCCTCCTTAGGGGCAGCCTCGCCTGCAGCGGACGGGGCTGCCGCAGTGGCGAATGCAGCAGAGGGCGCCGGCAGCGAGACGCCGGCAGCTGCCCTGCCAGCGGCTGGTGGGGCCACCACACCTGCCTCGGCACCTGTGCTGGGACGCAGCCGGGGTGCAGGCCCCAGCCGGTGAGTGTGCTGTCAAACTTCTGGTCCTCTTGTAGGGTCTTCTTGTTGCTGCGGCCTGGCATGTTTGTTTTTTCCCTGCTGGGTTAGCATGGCTAGCATGGCCTGGGACTCCTCATGTGCTTGTCGGCCGCATCCTCTGCATGCTACGCCGACTCGCTCGGTTCATCATTGGCCACCTCTCCGGTCCCACGCAGGTTTGGCCCCGGGGGAGCCACCACCGGCCAGCTCAAGCGCCCAGGGGTGCGCAAGCCCTTCACTCCGCCTGTAGCCGCCGGCAGCAGCGGTCGCAAGTTCAAGGCGCCAGGGAAGGCGGCAGCCACGCCTGGAGCCAGCCGGCTGGGTGGGGGAGGCCAGGCAGCGACTGCGCACCGCCCGGCCGTGCAACTGCATGACCTGCAAGGCTCGCTGCTGAAGCGGCTGCTGGCCAGCTGGCCCGCAGCGGCGACAGCGGTGGCAGCAGAGGGCGATGCGTCAGGCCCGCAAGCAGCAGCGGCGGAGGCGGCTGGAGCGATGGAAGTGGACGGGGCACAGCAACCGCCTCAGCAGGCACAGCAGCAGGCGCAGCAGGCGCAGCAGTCCCAGCCGCTGCCGCTGGACAGCACGGCATGTGCAGCGTACCGCGTGCCAGACCAGCCGCCGCCGGCCAGCTGCCTGGCGCCAGCAGCAGCGGCGGCAGCAGCAGCGGCAGCAGGTGATTCTGGGCAGCCAGCCGACGAACAGGCGGCAACAGCTGCGGGCCAGGCACCACCCGCGGCGCTGCTGGGCTGGGAAGGGCTACGGCAGCGCTTGCTGGAGGCTGGAGCCAACCCGGCGTACGCCAGCGCCGCTTGGTCGCGCAACCACTACCGCTGGGTGAGCTCTTGGGGGGCTCTCCAGTTAGGGAGGGGTGGTCCAGTTAGAGAGGGGGGGTTCAGTCACCCAACGGCACGCTGGCGTAGTGCTGCCTGCCCAGCAGCCTGTGCAGCTCACATGCCGTCCCGCAGGTGGTGTGGAAGCTGGCCCGCCTGCAGCTGCTGCTCAACACCAGTCCAGGCGCCGGCAGCGGCGCCAGTGCCCCTGTCCCCCAGCTGCTCACGGCTGCAGTAGTGCTGGATGAGCTGCGCATCAGGTGAGTTCCATTGGGCTTGCTACAATGTTATAGGAGCACTATGGGGTAGGGATGCGGCTCCTGGCATCAGTTGTGTTGTGCAAGCTGCAGCTCCACATGGCGAGGGCTTCAACAAACCGTCAGCAAACCTCATATGCTGTTGCAAACCTTGTGACCTCTGATTGCAGATACGAGCGCGAGTTCAACCGTGGCCACCGCCCGCTGCTCAAGGCGGTGCTGCAGGCAAGATGCTGTGCTGTGCTGTGCTGCACCCTGCACTATGCATCAGCTGCTCTGGGCTGCCGCGAGCTGTGCCCCGCTCCCCCTGCTGCCGGTTCAAACCTGCACTGTCGCCCCGTGATGCCACCACCCAGGCTCCCAGTCATGATCCACTGTGTGTCCCTGCCTCTCCCATTCACTGGCTGCAGCACGACGAGGCGCCCTCAGCTGCCATGGTGCTTATGGTCGCATCTGTGCACCTGCCGCCACCGGGCGCCTCAGCTGGGGCGCCTGCACAGCCACCCCAGGGCCGCACTCCTGGCGGCGGCGGCAGCGGCAGCAAAACAGACTATGTGGGAGCCACGGTGAGTTGAGGTTTTGCACTGCTTGCGTTTTTGCGGTTGCAGTTGCATGTCCTGGGAGCAGCGGGTTGAGTTGCGCAATGCCCGTGCGCTGCAACTGTGACACGGCACCGCCTGGTCTGTGACACACCTTGCTTCTGCACGCCGCCCCGCTCTTGCTGCCCTCGGCTGGAGCTGACCGACGGCTAGTGCTGAGTACACGGTCGTGCATGGCCGCAGCTTTGCTCACGTCTGTGTGCGCTGGCCGCGTCCCGCCCTTGCAGCTGGAGCTGACCGACGGCTGGTACTGGGTACGCGCCTCCTGTGACGAGCGGCTGACCCTGCTGGCGCGTAAGGGCCGTATCTGCCAGGGTGAGTGGCGGCAGGCGGATCATGCTGCTCTCTGAGGCTGTTTGAACTGAATCGGACTTTGGGGAGGCAGAAGCCGCCTCTCTTCTGCCATCGCAGTCGACATGCCAGAGTGCCTTTGCTTGCACTAAGTCCTGCACTTGCGCTTGCTCCCCTTTGCAGGCACACGGCTGCGCATCTGCGGTGCTGACCTGGCGTCGCCCGGCCCCGGCGAACCGCTGGAGGCGGCTGGCCGCGGTGCGGGGCTCTTTCTTGTGCTCGTGCAGTTGCCCTGCATCTGGGTTGGCGCCGCCCCCTGGTTGTGAAGTTGCAACACCCGGCTGGGCCCCGCCTTTGACCGTCACCTGGCATGCTGTGCACACACGCACGGCCGGCACCGTTCTGAACCGCCTACCCATGCCCTCAACCCTCCGCAGCCGTGCTCAACCTGCATGCCAACAACACGCATCCCGCACCCTGGGACACGCGCCTGGGGCGCCAGCGCCGGCGCTCGGTGTTCGTGCCGCTGTCGCGAGTGGCGGAGGGCGGCGGCAGCGTGCCGCAGACGGTTGTGGTGGTGCAGCGGTGAGCCTGGTTGGGTTGCGTTCGTCTGCCAGGTAGCTTTGATGTTTGATGGGGTGTGGGGTTTCCCTAGGCGTGCAGTGTGTTTGGTCATCTGGTGCTTTGCAGACAGCGCTTTGCAGACAGTTTGGCTGCCACCCTCACTCGCCTCGTGCATGCCAGCTGCGTAGATGGCTCGTCAACCAGGCCCGACTCTGATGTGCACCCAGCATCACTGTCACTGTTGCCCCTTCTGCGAGTGCAGCGTGTTTGCTCCCCTAGTGTACGCGAGCTACGCAGATGGCTCCTCCACCATGCTCTCACCGCGCCAGCACGAGGGGCGCATGCGGGGCAACGGTGAGGCCGTTGGCAGTGCAGCACGTGTTGCAGCATGCGAGGGACAATTTCGCTGTGGTCGCACGGCTTGCGCAGTGCCCAGGGCGCCCTTCCAATTGCCTAACGCTCTCTTGTATCGCGGTGGCGCTCAGGATTTCGCTGCTGACTCCCTCCATGTTCCCTGTAGAGGATTTTGAGGCACGCCTGATGGGCGAGGTGGCAGCCGAGGTGCAGCGCAAGGAGGTGGAACGCTGCCGCCAGTTGCTGGCCCGTGGCAAGCCCGGCGGCATGAGCCACGGTGAGAACGTGGTGCTGTGTACGCAGGGGCTGCCTTTGCAAGGTGTGCTGCCGCCAGCGGCTGGCACGCGGCAAGCCTGGCTGCATGAGCCACGGTGAGGGCACAACCAGCTGGACCGCTGATCAGGCCTAGGGAACGAGGGAGACGGGATGCTGCTGTAGTGGCTGGGCACCACGCCCACTGCGCAGCTCTGACATCCTGCTCATCAGCTCCCAACAGCATGCTCATCATGTGTGACTCATCGCTCTCAAAACCACGCCCAAAGCATATGCTTTCTTTCTTGCTTTCTGACTCATCCCCCCGTTCCCCGTGTTGTCCGCCGCAGTGGAGCGGCTATACGCAACCGCCACGGTGCAGGACGCTGAGGGCGGTGGCGGTGGCGAGGATGGGCTGTTGTCCAGCCTGAACCTGCAGGATGCGCGCGACCTGCAGCGGTGAGTAGTTCGGCATGCTTTAGTGCCTCAAAACTGCCTGGGTTGCACCGCCAGGGCTGCTGGCCAGCTTGACCTGCAGCGGTACGTGGGCTGCGCCGGATAGCTGGGTATTGGCATCCACCATGCTGCTTGTAGCATTGGCATCGTCCATGCTGCATGCAGCCTCCACAGCTGGCCCACAATAGGTTTCGTGGAGGGGGCGGCACGCGCAGCTGGGGCGGCAGCTGCAGGAGCAGGAGCGGGAGGCGCAGCCAGCTGCTTTTGTGTGCCGTCCTCCACCGCTCCACACCCCCTGTTCCTCTGCAGGTTCATAGATGGGCGGCGTGCGCAGCTGGAGCGTCAGCAGCAGCAGCTGGCTGAGCAGCGGCGGGCAGGCGGCAGCGGCGGCCTGCCCACGCGGCAGCAGGACCTGCTTGTGTTGCAGGCAAGCTGTGCACTTTTGGTATTGATGCTGCTCACATCCTCGGAAGTAGGTGTGTTGTCTTTGGGCTGCTGGGCTGGGGGCGGCAGTACTGGGGACCCAGTCAAACCAGCATTTGTCACCGCCTGCAGGTCAGCGAGGTGTGCCACGCCTCGCTAGTGGAGCGCCGCCCCGGCGGGCGGCAGGGCTGGCAGCCGCGCATCGCGCACATCAGGTGCGACCTTGGTGGGGAGGTTACCTAGCAGGGACACAGGTGTAGTTTGCTGCAGCTATTATCAATTAGCCAGTGGCTGCCCCAGCAACAATTCAAAACAAATGTGTATCGTATTGCTCCTGCTGAATGCGGCCCACCTGGTATCGCAATGCGCTGGCAGGCAGTGCCACCGGTTCAAGCGGCACCAAACACTGCCCGTTACATCACCGCCCTCCACGCTACTCAGTGCATGCCGCTTGCGGTGCCCTCCAACCCTCGTCCCCGCAGCATCTGGGGCAGCTCGGATGCCGCCCGTGAGCTGGTCGAGGGAGCGGTGTACAAGGTGACGCACTTGGCGCCTGACGCCAAGAGCAAGCGGTGAGTTGCGTGCTGTGTACGAGTGCTGGCGTTGCGACCCTCTGTGCTGCAGCCTGACGCAGCATGGGGTGCAGGCATTTGGCAGCCGGCGACACTGCCCTGCCTGTGACCTGCGCAGGACCGGTGGCTGCTTGGAGCTGAAGACCACCAAACAATCGCACTGGGAGCAGTTTGCAGCCAGCACCGAGGAGCTGCCGCCCGAGCTGCTGGCACGCTTCAAGGTGAGGGTGCCTGTGAACCGTGTAGAGCGACCTGCCCGCTCACTGCGCTGCCCTGCATGGTGCTTGGTTGCTGCTGGGCGGCTTTGGCTGCAGCATCGCGGAGGCTGATGTGCCGCCCCTCCTGCATTGACAGGCCGCCCAGCTGCATCCTTCGCCTCATGCCCTGCACAGCCGCGCGCCCACTGCCCTTCAGCCAGCCCCATCTGACTATGCGTGCCCTCACAAGTCGCCACCTGCATTTACTGCCCCGCCCCGTCTTTAACCTGTTCCCTGCAGCCGCGCGCCCACCTGCCCATCAGCCAGCTGGGCCCTGCCCGCTTCGGCACCAGCTTTGACTACACTGGGCTGCTGCTGGGGGCCTCGCGATACGGCAATGGTGCGCCCGGATGCTTGCCGCTGCACTGCCGCCATGCGGTTGGTTGTGGCAACGCCGCTGCTACTGCTGAGGGTGACAGGTGGGCAGCTTCGTTGCATGAGGGGCACTCTCACAACACCGCTGCCTGTCCCCACCCCACATTGTGCAGAGGCAAACTGGAACAGCCAGTTCCAGTGGCTCATGTTTGCTGACCCAACCACGGTGCAGCCGCAGGCAGCGCAGATTGCACAGCCGGCACAGCAGCAGCGCTGGCCGGCGCTACCGCTGGCCCGCGCGGCGCAGCCGCAGCAGGGCGGCGGCGGGGCGGGGCAGGCAGGTGGGGCAGCTGCAGCTGGCCAGGCAGAGGTGGCAGCAGCTGCGGCAGAGGGGTCAGCACCCATGAAGGAAGATTTGGAGGAGGCTGCTTCCAGGCAAGCCATCGCTGCCCTGCTGAGCGAGACTGTGGCGGCGGTGGCGGCTGCAGAGAGCGGCGAGGAGGGCGCAGCACCGGCAGGCCAGCCGCACAAGCAGCAGGTGGGGGAGAGTGGGCAGCAGCAGGCAGCGGATGTGTTGCCACCCACGCAGCCGCAGCTGCCGCTGCTGCCACCGACTGAGGTACAATGCCCTGACTGGCAGGATGGGCCAGCGGCTGCCGCCGCAGCAGAGGAGGCGGCCAGTCCAGGGCAGCCCACCACAGCGCAGCAGCAGGGGCAGGTGCAGCAACAGCTCGGGCCGGCCATGCAGCAGCAGCAGCAGCAACAGCAGGCGGCGCAGCAGCAGCCTCTGCCGCAGCTGCCACCCTGGCTGCTGGCTGTCAAGGTGTCGGCCCGGCCCGGCCAGTTCGACTGGCTGGGGCCAGACGATGCAGGCAGCATTTTCACCATCAAGTGAGCAACAAGGGAGCCCGAGTTTGATGCTGTTGTGCTGTGCTGTGCTGTGCTGCACTACGCCGTGCTGTTGCACGCTGTGCTGTGCTTTGATGCGCTGTGCTGCGCTGCGCTGCAGCGGTTGTGGAGTCGTCACACGCATTGGGGCTCGTGGTTTCCGCTTCAACTTACCATGTCGGGTGCAAACTGCTGCGCTCCTGCCCCTGCCTACCCCAGGGATGTGCGGCTCTCTCAGGCGGACATGGGCCAGCGCGTGTGGCAAGCCGCTGCAGACGAGCGCTGCTCGGTGCAGCGCCACAAGCCGGTGCTGCAGCAGGCTGGCCGGGGGCGCCTCGCTGGCATGGCGGCACCGGCAGCGTCGCGCGCCGGGCCGGGCGCGGAAGTGGCGGCAGGCGTGGCGGCATGGGCGGCTGCCAACCCGGAGCTGATCGGGCAGCTGCGGCAGCGCGTGGCCCAGCTGATGAGCTGAGTGCTTGCACGGCTCTTCGTGTACCATATGCATAAACGTGAATGTTCTGAACGCAGTGTAACAGTCAGGAAGCGACCAAGGCAGTAGAGGAGCAGACGGCAACACCGGCACACCGCCGACTTGCACCGATGCCTGGCTGTCGTCGGCTGCCGGCCTGCGCACACCGGGTTCGTGCATCCTAGACGCCTGGTTGTCTGGCCCAGAGCTACACAAAGGGTGAACAGCGCCCCCGCAAGGTCCCCATGTGTTCCATGCCAACTCAGCTCCAGCTGCAGCGCGCAGGCACGGCTGAACCAGCGCGAACCAGCTGGGCCTGGTAAGTTCACCATCGGGCTTCTCGGTACCGAAACAACATCGCGGAAAGTGCGGGCCGCAAGCCCGGGCAACGGCTCGCTGGCCCTGCCGAGCGGGCTCCCACCGCCACCTGCAAAGCAGGGTGCCACACCAGGTTACTTGGAACGCCGTGGATGCGGTTGCACGGCATGTCGGGTGTGCCGCCAGCCGCACCCCACCTGCAGCCGTCGCTGCCCCGCCGCCGCTGGCCTGAAGCGCTCCCTGCTCCCTGCTCCCTCAACCGCAGTGAACCGACACCTTCCACAGCAGCCACTCCCAACGGCCTGGCGGCGGCAGCATGCTGCGCGTGCTGTTGCCGCCTGCGCACCCTGGTCGGCGGCAGTTCCAGTATCATGTGCCATCCCTCTTTGGCAACGCCGCCGCCGGGGACAGCCCGGGGGCGCCAGTGACCAGCACCGTGACGGTTGGGGGGCACCAGGACAACACCATCTGGGTCAAGCCGCAGCAGGTGGCACCATGGCACGCCCAGCTGCGGCTCAAGCTCGCCCCAGCTGCGGCGGCAGGTGGGAGCAGCCCGGGCGGTCCCTGCAGCAGCCCTCCCACCCCCAGCCCTCAAGCGGTGAAGCTACAGGTTCGCTGCCTGGCGACAGCATCAGTGTCCGGCGGCAGCATCCACCTTACCACCTGGGAAGGCGTGCAGTCCAGCCAGTGGCGGGAGCTGCCGCTCAACAAGTGGTGCACGCTGCACGGTGAGCTGGCGTTGCATTCTTCTGTGCCGAGGTAACGGTGGGTGCAGAGAGCCCTTGCAGGCGCTCGCTGCCTTAGCCGCCCTGCTTTCATGGCAAGGACACACGCCGCATGCCTTGGAAACAGTCTGGGTTGAAATGGCGGCATGCAGTTTGTGCCCTGCTGCTTGCGTGAGTGCAGCAGCCATGCGGGCTGAATAGCGTCTGTATGCGGCTCTCCCACCCGCAGAGGGCGATGTGCTGCTGCTCGGGGCGGGCTCCAAAACGCTGGCCGACGTGCGGCAGGGCCACGGCAGCTTGGCGGGCTGCTGCCTGCTGCAGGTGAGGTGTGCTGTGTGGCTGTGACAGCCCCTGTTGCTGCTCCTGTTGCTGCTGCGGCTGCCAATGCGGCTGCGGCTGCCGATCCGACCTTGCAATCCTCTGAATGGCACGAGCTGCAAACCCCTCTTCTGGCCCAACTCCTAAATGCAGGTGGCGCACGTGCGAGAGCTGCACAAGTGGGCCCTGCAGCAGGCCCGCCTGCGGCCGCAGGCGCAGCAAATGTCTCCTGGGTTGGTAGTTTGTCGTGGCGCCTCTGCAACCCTACATGTTGCTGCTCAGGCGGAGGCACAGCATGGTGCACTTGCACCGCAGGCGGCCAATGCGCTGCCACAGCAGGCTGAGCAGCAGCAAGCAGTGGCGGCGGCGCAGCGGCAGCAGCCAGCAGCTCAGCAGCAGCAATGTGCTCAGCAGCAGCCGTCCCAGCCATCGTGCCAGCAGCAGCCGCAGTGCCAGTCTCAGTCGCAGCAGCAGACGCAGCTGCAGCAGCGGCGATCAGAGGGATCTGACCCCAAGCAGCCTGCCGCTAAGAGGCAGCGGCGGAGCGAGGGGGCGCGACTGCAGGAGCCGCCTGCCCACCAGCCACGCCCCATGCCACCCCCGCCTGCCCACCAGCCTCAGCAGTCCACGGGGCGCAGCACTGCACAGCCTCCAACTGCTGCAGACCGGCTGGCGGCGCCGCAGCGGCGGCTGAATATTGTGCAGCAGCTGCTCCAGTCCGTGCAGCGAATCGCGGGGACGGATGGCCAGGAGGCTCAGCGTGCGGCGCAGCTGGTGCAGCAGGCAGCGCAGCGCCTGTCCCAAGAGGCTCAGGGGCAGCCGGCAGAAGCGGCAGCAGGCAGCCCCTCTGCTCCTCCCAGCCCCAGTTCCTCATCCTCGGATGCAGAGACCCTGCAGCTGCCGGTGGCACGGCACCTGCCGTTTGCATCCCCACTGCCGCCGCGGCAACCACAGCAGCAGCAGCATGCCACCTTGCAGCGGGCACCTGGCGACAGCCGGGCCACGGCTGCAGGGCCGCTGCCGCAGCAGTGCAGCAGGGGGCAGCCTGAGCGCTCGGCAGGATCCAGCCCTTCTGCCCCTGACGCAGCGCGGCAGCAGCTTGCCCCACCACCAGCTGCGCAGCACGCATCATGCACGGCAGCAGCAGTTCCTCGACAGGAGCAGGCCGCCACACGAGCGACTGCAGCAGCACGTAATGCAGGCACGGCAGCGTCCGCAGGAGCAGCACCCAGTGCTGGGGCGGCCGCCAACCAGCAAGGCTGGCATGTGCAAGCAGCGGGGCAGCAGTATGCAGCACAGCTGGCGCAGCCGCAGCTACAGGCTATGCAGGATGTTGCGGCTGAGCTGAAGCGGCTGGGCAAGCGGTACACTGGCTCAGACCCGACCCAGGGCATCCGCCTGCGTGAGTGATTTTGTGCTCGAAGCCCTGCTGCTGCGGCGGCTGTTTTTGGGACCACATGCTGGGCTGGGCCCTGTTTCCAAAGAGCGTGCCGCCTTTGGCTGGCCTGGCGTGGCGCACTCCCAGAACCTGACCTGCTAGGCCTGCTGGGCCTGCTGTGTTGCGCAGGCGTGAAGCAGGACACGCTCGAGCGCCTGCGCCGCATTGCGCAGCAGGCACCCAACCTGCCCTGCTTTGCGACCGTCAAGCCGCAGTGGGGCCTGCGCCGCCTGCTGGCTGAAGGCTTCCGCCCTGTGCAGCTGTGCAAGCGGTCGGGGGTGAGAGGAGGGGCATGGTTCAGGCTGGCATGGTAGTGGTGGTCAGTGGGCTGACCGGATGCAGCCGGCTGCAGCAGCAGAGCAGCTTGCAGGGCAGCCATGCCCCAGCACGGTATTGCAGCCGAGCTAACCAGCATCCGGGTGTCCTTTGTGTTTGCAGGCTGCTGCACTGGTGGGCGAGGGCCTCACGCTGCGCACGTCATGCCGCCTGAGGACAGACGATGCCTGCGGCTGGCTGTCTGGGGTGTTGACAGAGGCGGGTGGCCGCAAAGCCAGCGTGAGTGTGTCAGTGCAGCTGGAAACCCATGCAGTGCGACTTCGCTTGCAGCGTAGCACTGCTTCATGCCGCTGTGCTGAGCCTGCTGCGGCTCCCCTGCGCATGCTGTGCACCTGGGCAGCCTGCAACGGCCGTCGGCAGCTGGCTGTGACGGTTGTTCGTGCCACCTTGCGTCCACCACTCACTTACCACTCGACTGTGCAGAGCTTCACCAGCAGCGAGTACTTCATTCCGGCCGAGCGGCTGGATGAGCTGGCGCGCAAGTTTGGGGCAGCGTACGGGTGAGCCGGCAAGCGTTGGCTGACTGCATGGGCTTCAACCGTGGTCCTTGCCCGGGCAAGCTGCCCTGCATACCAACAACATTGCAACCCTCTTGCAGTGGCGAGGACCTCATGCTGGAAATGGAGCGGGAAACCAACGAGTTTGGCTTCCTGCAAGACACGCGTGAGTGCGTGCGGTGTGGGCGTGGTGTGTGTTGTTGAGGTCGGCTGCTCGCCTGAGGACGGCGTGCTGCGCAGTGGCAGCAGTCTGCTGGTGCCTGGTGGGCATTCCTGCAGGATGCAGATGAGTAGTTTGCACAGCTCAAATCTAGCTACTGCGTAGCTCAACTCAGTTGAGGGGCGCTGGGCTGCACCTATAAGCACCTGCGCCTGGAGCCGTCGATGACTCAGTCTCGTCTCCTTCCCGCCGTGCATCCCGCTTTGCAGTGTTCCGGGAGGATGCAGACGACGCCGTCAACGTCAAGCCGTTTGTGGCGCTGCTGCACAGCACTGCTGAGGGGCTGGCGATCCCGCTGCCCGTGGTGAGCAGGGCATTTGCAAGGCCTGCCCAAGTCGCTTGTCAAAGGCAGGCAGTGCTCCTTGACGCGCCAGTCGTGCCCGTCAGGTGGAGCAAACCGGACACTTTCCATGCAAGCCGGCTCATGTTGCTCGGACATGGCCCCAAAGCTACCGGCTCCATCTAAGCTCCTGCAGGTGTACGCCACGCGGCCCATCAAGGCGGGGGAGGAGCTGGTGGCGGATGGCCTGGATGAGCTGGATGAGCAGGTGTGATGTGCTGCGCTGTGCTGTGCTGTGCTGTGCCAGCTGTGGTTGGTCTGGAGGGAGCTGGCAAATGGCCTGCACGAGCGGCACGAGCAGGTGTGCTGTGTTCTGCAGGTGCTGTGCTCGACGGCTGTGTGTGCGTGCTGTGCTGTGCATGCTGTGCACGATGTGTCTGCTTGGTGGGAGCTGGAGATCTTGTGCTGTTGTGCTGTTGCAACATTTTGGCATGCGCTCCACTGTGCGCACCGCCTGTGCGCAGGACCTGCTGTTGGACGCCCTGGCCTCCCGCCTGATTGCCTCTGGCTGGCGCTGCCACCTGCTGGACGCCTTTTGGCTGCGCCTCGCCAGGCTGGCACAGCAGCGCCGCCGCCAGCTGGCCGCCTGTGCCAGCACCGCAGGGGCGGCACAGCGGCTGCGGCAGGCGCTCAGGCGGGCGTTTGATCTGTACTATGAGCGACAGGGCAGCGGCACCGGCAGCCATACAAACGAAGATGGCTGCGAGGCTTGCGAGAGCTGCAGCGGCACCAGCGCTGTGCCAGCTGCCATGCTGCAGCTGCTGGATGCTGCGCTGGCAGCCAGTACTCGCAGGCACCGCCCGCCCTGCAGCGCCACAAGCCTGTCGCGCATGGAGGCTCCCCCGCTGGACCAACAGTTCCAGCCGGTGGCGAGGCGGGAGCTGCCGCCGCTGTGCCGGGCCAGCGACTTCAGTGGCCTACCGGCAGAAGTGCTCAAGGCGCTGGATGGGGCTCCCGCCAGCCAGGCGCTCGAGGAGGTGCGGTCCGCTCTGTGCATTTTCGGTGCAGTGGATGTGTCTGAAGGCGGCTGTTGTGTGCCCGCTCGGATCACAGCTGTTTGCTTCACCGCTCGGCATGCCTTTCCCCCTAGCTGTGGCCTGCTCTGATGACAATTGTGGTGTTCGCGAACCTCCCTCCCTCCCCGCCATGTGCCGCAGAGCGTGCGGCAGCGGCTGCGGCGGGGGGACGTGCCGCACGCGGCCGTGTGTGAGATCCGCTGGCGCCTGCACCGCGTCAGGTGCGTGCGTGTGCGCGCTCTCGGTGGCATGCTCGCATTTCCCGCCTAACAACATTGCATGTGCCAGGCCTGCACCTTGCGCGACCGCTCGCTGAACAAGATGAAATCCATCCCGCCCGCCACTCCTACTTTCGCCCCGCAGGCTGCTCACGCCGCCCGGCTGCCCCGCCCACAGCCTGAACACGGCTCCCGGCGGGCCGCGCCTGGCCGCAGGGGACTGTGTGGGGGTGTACGTTGGGCAGGTGGTTACCGCTGACGTGGCGGAGGAGGAGGCACACAACTCGGTGAGAGGCGCTGGTGTTACCGCCTGGCTGGTGGGTGGATGGTCACAGCTGAGGTGGCAGAGGCACAACTCGTGAGAGGCGCTCTTGCACTTTGAAACGCGGCATGGCTGATGGGCGGGCGAGCACTGCTGATGTGACGGAAGAGGGAGCGCCTGTTTTGTTTTGGTGAGAGGCGGCTTGGCAGTACACCTTGCTCTGCTAGTTTGCGCCAGTGATTCTTGTCGTGCGGCTGGCCTGCAGCACACCCATCACGCCCACACACCTCGCCCCGCTCCTTTCTGCGTGCGCCATGCTGGTCACTCCAGATCCCTTGCGTCGTCTGGCACTCACGATCCCTAGCACTGCCGCCCAGTTGCTGGAACCCCACCAAGTTGGCAAGTTGCCACCCTGCTCATTCAGGCCTACCTGTATGACATCCTCGTCACTCCAGAACCCTAGCGCTGTTGCCAGAACACCCCTCTAAAACGCCCTGCCCATGCAGGCCTACCTGTATGACATCAAGGCGCGGCAGGTGGGACCCCACCTGGGCCGCGGCCAGGCCTGGTCCTACTGCGGGCCCGACCTCGTTGTGGACGCCTCGCAGCTGAGGTGCGAAAGAAAGAAAACATGAGAAAATACGCCTTGGGCGTGGATTGGGGGGGCCCAGCTGGGTGTTAGCCCCGGAGGGCACCAGCCAGCCACCGTACAGCTGAGGTGCGGTTTTGGTGGGTCTGCTTGTGCTGCCTTCTTTTGGCTGCCAGCCCTACTGCGACCATTAGGCCTGTCAATTATGGCACGGGCCCGACCTTGTTGTGGACACCTCGCAGCTGAGGTGCGCTTGCCATTTCTACTGAGACACAACAGTTAGCCAGATGCAGTGGGCCACGTTGCTGTGGCGCGTTGGCGACAGACTTGGTCTGGCGTGTGTGTGCTTGCATGCAGCCACAATAGCGTGCACCCTTGCGCACCAGCGTAGCAAGTGGTTGCCATGGCCGTGCCGCTGCAGGAACGAGCTGGCGTTTGCAAACGACGTGTTTGGAGCGGCGCCCGCCACCCGGCCGAGCCTCTACACGCAGGTGGGCAAATCTCTGTGGGGAACAGCGCCCGCTTATGCGCCGCTCCTGCGCCGCTCCAGCGCACGATGCTTGTGGTGATCCGGCCGGGCAGGGGAGGCAAGTTTGGGTGTGAGCTGGTATGAAGCCGAAGCTGCAAACAACAAGTGTGGTGGAAGTGTGGTGGCCGTGGACCTCCTCCTCCACTGCAGGTGATTTGGGACCCTGAGGCCAGGCGGCCCGCCCTCAAGATGAGCTATGTGCACAGCTGGAGGGCCAAGCCGCTGCAGGTGTGTGCGACTCACGAGACTCTTGGCTCGTGACCCATGCCCTCAACTTGCTTGTTTGCTTGGCCCTGGCAACAAGAGGTTGGGTTTGCTTCTGGCTGGCGGACTGTACAGCAGGCGTGGTACGGATGGCAATGCTACTGCTGGCGTGCCGAGCTGGGGATGCCCAGCCGCTGCGGGCATGTCGGGACGGTATTGAGCTGCAGCATGCTGTACGGTTGGAGGAGGGCGCAGTGCACCTTCCAGGTGCTGCGTCAATGCATGCCGCGGGCTGTGTCGCCCTCCGACGCAGGGGCTGCTGGCTGCTGCTGTTGCATGGCGAGTCCTTCCGGGTGGTTGGAAGGGGCCCAAGCGCCGTTTAACCCTTTGGCTCCTTTGGACCACGCAAGAACCCTTCCCCCATGCCACTGCAGGAGCTGCTGCTGTCATACGGGGACACGTATTGGCCGGTCGAGGGGCCGAAGCTGCGGCGCAAGCATGAGGCGTACGCCGCCCGGGCAGCCCAGGTGTGAGGCGGCTGGCCCCGCAACCACTCTTCTCTGGTTAGCTGCCAGTGCTCCCATTGATGTGTGATTGGATGTGTGATTGTCAACCTTGGGTCCTACACGTTCCACGCCCTGCATGCCCCACTCACAACGGCCCCAACTGCTTCCCGTTTCGCCCCGCAGGCCATCGCCGCTGTGCACGCTGCGCTGGAAGATTCGGGAGCGGCCCCTGCTGAGCTAGCGGCATGCCTGGCTCCGGTTGACCTGGCAGCTGGGGAGCACCGCTTCTACGAGGCGTTCGAGCTGGACTAACAGGCCCGGCACTGCGTTAGGACGTGGCAGGCAGCAGCAGTCGAGACGGTTGGACATAGGCAGACCTTTGCGTTGGGCAGGACAGGCAGCAGGAGTTTTTTGCAGGCCACTACAATTGTTTCCCGAGCAACCATTCTTCCCCAATTTAATGAGCCGTCTCAGACCCCCCTGGCACGTGGCACACCCCGGCAAGATTCGTTTACACAGCTGGCAGGAAGCGCTAGCGAAGAGGCCAAAAGAGCGGGACAGGGCACAACAGGGTTACACATGCACAGCAGCAAGCGCACAAACTGTGAAGCGGGCAGGCAACCCAGGGGCATTTGGCAGGGCAGGATTGCAAATGGGCTAAGCGCAAGTTGTTTGTGTGCTGTTGTCACAGGGGCAAAAATGGAATGGGGGACAAACGGCAGGCAATCGCTAGTGCGCAGGGATTGGGGGTAGGCCAGTGTGGGGCTGGGGGGCAAGCAAAGAGGAGAATGGCGGTGCGGTTGTTGGCACGGCGCGGTGCTGCAGTGAGTGGTGGGAGGGAATGGACAACAACGAATACAATGGCAGGGGCACATGCATGTGAGAGAGGGCGGCACAGCGCGCTGTGCTACTGCCGCCCCGCTGTGCTGCCAGATGCTGCGCGGCAGGGGTGCCGAGGGCCGCACTGCTATTGCATGGCCGCACGTGGGGCATGCGCCCTGCCCTTCCAGCATGACGCTCACTCCCCTGGTTGGCTGCCGGCGCCTCGTGGCTGCTGCTGCAGCCGCCGGCCAGCCGCCTCAGAGGGACGGCGCTTGGCGGTCAAGTAGGGCTGAAGTGGGGTCTCACTTGCGGAACCACAGGATGCCGGCGCCCGGGGTGTCGGGAGCCACGTACCTGCAAGCCACCAAGGCAATCGGACACACCGCAGCAACTCAGAAGGCAGCAACTCAGAAGGCAGCAACTCAGAAGGCAGCAACTCAGAAGGCAGCAACTCAGAAGGCAGCAAGACGCAACTCAAGAGGCAGCACGGCACACGGCAGGCGGCAAGCATGCAGGGATGCCGACGTAGTGCCCGCCCCCGACCAAGCCGCATCCGCATGCGCATCCGTTCCCGGACTCGCAGCCCAGGTGCCCCCTTAGAAGCTGCTTCGTCAATATTACCAACGAAATAGAGCCCACCTGCACAGGCTCCAGTCTTCCCAGCAGGCCTTGAAGATGGGCCGCTCATCGCGCTTGTACCACTCCCCCAGAATCGGCTTCAGCGCCTCGGTCGCCTCCTGTGAAGGGCGGTCAGCGAAGGGCAGGGTGGTTCAAGTTAGATGCATGTTTGGAAGGTTTCGAAGTAAGTGGGGGGACGTGCTTCCAGCGCCTCGGTCGCCTCCTGTACAGGACATGGATCGGTTGGCACAGCGGATGGGCAGTGGCCTGCATGCTCCGTGCTTGGTGCCGACCGTCCAGGGTCGGCGTCCGACGAAGTGTGCCAGCTGGCGCTTGCCCCTGGGCTCGGGTTATTTCCCACCTGAGACAGACCAACCCATCCTGCACTCTATTGCCCGAGAAACGCCGCCCAAGCAAGCCAGCACATCACTGAGTATCCAATACGCACCTGGGCGTGGTAGTGCGGCATTGTGGAGAACAGGTGGTGGCACACGTGGGTGTCCTGCATTGCAAAGGGGCCGGGAGGCGGGCAGACAGGTCACAGGCAGGCCATTGCTAACACCGAGGCATGGCGTGGCACACATGAAATGGCACGCGTGTGGCCGGAGGCAAGCTCGGCAACAAACTGCATGTCTCAGGTTCAAATGCTAGTCTGAGACCGCAGCGCCACGCCAAGCCCATCGCGGCCGCGGTGCTGTTGCGCATGCAACTTTCTGGTGTCACACGCTGACCAGAACATGCAGCACCGCAGCCCAGCGCGCCCACCCAGATGTGGTGGTGCATGGCGTGATCAGACAGTCGCGGCCAAGCAGTAACAACCACCACCACCATCAAACCAACAACAGGCGCGCACCTGGATGTGGTGGTGCATGGTGTTCAGCAGCCAGCCGTAGTCGCGGTCCACAGTGGCCAGCGCGCCGCGCAGCCAGTCCCACTCGTTGTCCGTGTAGTGGGGCAGCTCTGCGCAGCAGGGGAGGAAATATGAGGGAAAGTTTCAGCGCGGGAATTGAAAGAGCGAGTCCCACTCGCTGTCGGTGTACTGGGGCAGCTCTGCAAAATTGAGGCAAACCAACTAGCCCCAATTGCGGCGCCCGACCGACTGCCGGTGACCATCACTGCATGATGACACAAGAACCACAACGTACACCCAACCCACCGGGGTGCGTGTGCTGCAGCAGCGTGATGAAGACCAGCCAGAAGTTGACAATCATGTAGGGCACGACGTAGGTCTTGACCAGCCACGCCCAGCCCATCACGCCCGCCAGCTGCGATGGGAGGGTGGGCACAGCGGGCGTTAGGAGGGTGGAGGGGTGGAGGTAGTGACACCGTGTTTGACGCGCAGCCCTGCGATTGCCTGGCACAGGCGGTCGCGCCACCACAGCCACCACAGCCACCAGCACTCAGCACAGGCCAGCGCTGCTGTCATGCCACAAGCCAGCAAGAGGGCACAGCTAGTCGGTTGCGCACCTGGCGCAGGCCGTAGAGCACGGCCACGAGCGCCACGTCCGACACCACAATCTCAATCCGCTCCCGCTTGCTGCAGGAGTGGATGCAAATGGGCACGCTTTGGTGCCAATTCAAGGGTTTCTGTCCAGCGGCACATCAGAGGGAAACAATGATCCGCCCAGGCCTTGCAGCTGCCGTTGGGGCGACAAAACACACCCATGCGACCAAACAACCTGCCCTCCCTCCCTGACAAACTGCCCTCCTCCCCACCTGAAGATGGGGCTCCAGGGGTCAAAGTGGTTCACCCACGCCTTGTCGTACGGCCGGCCAGACACGTTGAAAAACAGGTAAGCGGGCCAGCCCAGGGTGAAGGAGAAGAGCAGCTTGGCCAGGCTGCAGGGGGCAGGGCATGGGGGTGGGGGCAATTATGGCGCAGGCCAGGAAGGCGGGCCAGCCGAGGATGAGTTGGGAGAGGAGCAGCTTGGCCAGGCTGGTGGGGGGAGGGCGTGGGGTGTGAGCGGATTCCTCGAGTCCTGACATTACGGGGCCGCCATGCAAAACAGGTCGGAGGGCCAACCGCAGGACGGCATCCGCGGCAGGGCAACTTCAACAGCCGCGCTTGCATCGCACAATTGCTCCGCAGAGGGTGCAGCTAGACCCACGCAAAGGCGCTGCCCCCACAGTGGAACATCGGCACGAGGCATTGCCGCCCCGGCAGCATGCATGCATATGCCCCCACAGCATGCGGCATCTTTTGCTCAGCCTCACCGCACGGGGAACAGCTGGGCCCACTCAAAGCCGTTGGACACCTCCTCTCGGATGGTGGGCACAAACACCTGAAGAGGGAGGTGGAGGGCGGAGCAAGCCACGCCGCCTTCAGTTTGGCACCGCCGCAGCCTGGGAGACACGCTCAGCAAGGTGATCCTGCATACGGCGCCCTGGATGGCGTTTACACCGCGCCCTTGGCCACGCGGCCGGTGTGGGGGATGGGCGTGGCGGCGGCGGCCGTGAACCGTACTCTAGCAAAATGCTGTCCTACAAGCAGCTCTCCTACAACCCCACCAGAGATGCCCCCTTACCTCGTCCTTGGCCAGGGAGCCGGTGTTGGAGTGGTGGCGGCGGTGCGAGTGCTTCCACGAGTAGTAGGGCACCAGCAGCAGGGAGTGCACCACCAGGCCCACGCCGTCGTTGATGGCCTGGGGGCAGGGAGGCAGGTGTGGGAATCGGGATGAGAAGGTGCGGCACCGGCAGGCTGCAGGGATTAGGAGAGCAGGAGGAGGGAGTGCCAGCCCCACGCCTTCGTTGATGGCCTAGGAAACAAACAGAAAAACGACGGAGTAAGAGTTAGGAAGGCGCTAACTCTGGGGCAGATGCGGCACCAGCAGCAGGGCGTGCACGACCAGGCCCACGGCCAGCAATACTGGAGGCGGCGGCAGCAGCAGCAGCAGCAGCAGCAGCAGCAGCAATGATCACTCCCCCTTGGTGCAGCAAGCAGCCGATGCCAGCAGCGGATTGGGGCTGCACTCATTTGCAAGCCGCCTGGGGCCGCTGGACGCCGCGCAATCACGCCTCAACCGCCCAGAGACGCAAGTCGAAAACGGATCCACGAGACACACCTGGGACTCAGAGAAGGCCTGGTGCCCGCACTCGTGGCCAATCACCTGGGGGTTGGCAATACGGGGAGGCAGCACACAGTCGAGTCAGTTGGGTGAGCGGGCGGGTCGGAAGCAGTGCGGTAGCTGCCCCCGGGCCCCCTGCCGAGCCTGCGAGCTGCCTTGGGCAGGGCGCTGCCTGCTGCCATGACCTCAACAGCAGCACTCGTGCAGATGCATTCTGTTCTGTGGCAGTGCTGCCGCCATCACCAAGTGCTGATGCAGGCCGTCCTGCCAAGCCCTACTGACGAACAGCGGCCCCAAGCTGGCAACCGCCCCCGCAACCGCTCCCGGCCCCTCACCCAGCAGCCGGTGCCCACGCCGCCGGCGAAGAACCAGTAGAGCGGCCAGAGCAGGCCCCACTTGACGTAGGAGGGCACGGGCGCCGCGTCGATGAAGGAGGAGGCGTAGACGAGCGCCGCCAGCATCAGCACATCGAACAGCAGGTAGGCGCCGCTGCGCCAGGCCGACCGCTGCCAGCAGTGGGCGGGGATGGCCTTGCGCAGCTGGCCCACGGTGAAGGGAGGCTTCTGCTCGCAGGGCTGGCGCACCCAGCCGGCCTCCCGGCGCGGCTCGCCGCGGGCAGCCAGGCTCTGGCGACGGGTGGTCACCATGGCGCTCTGAGCCCGGGGCCTTGGAGTTTGGGTGGGCCGCGCGATGCGGGGCAGAGAGGGCGGCTCGGGGTGGGGCGCCAGAAATGAACGGGTGGTGCGCTGGCTGGCGAGCCAGGGAGGGCTGCCAACCCCCCTCATGCGCACCTCACTTGGCAGGCCTTTGGCAGGGTCCTTGGCAGCATACATCCACTTTCTCAGAGCCTAAATACGGTCTTCCCAGGGCCTTCTGAGCCCTTCTGGCGCACTTACAAGGCCCCAGCAGGCCTCCCCATAGCCCCCCGGCCCCCTTCCCTCGCCGCCCGCCCTCGGGCGCTCTGAGGCGCTGATCGAGGTGTCAGACAGCTCAGCAGCGGCGTGCGGCAGGCCATGGATCCGGCGGTGGCAGAGGTGAGCCGGTGCTGCCGAGCAGAGACGTTGCGCGCCCCAGCAGCTGCGCCGCGCGGCCTCCAAGTATTGAAAGTGATCCATGTGCCATGCAGGGAGCGGCGGGCGCGCCCGAGCCTGCAGCTGCTGCCGCCGCCGCCGCCGCGCCTGCAGCGGCGCCGTCTGCAGGCAGCCAGCAGCCTGAGCAGCAGCGGCACACTTTGCCAGTTTTGGAGGGAGTGAATGCCTTCAGTGGTGAAGTGGGCCGAAGGGTGCAGTGGGTCGCAGCAAGCAGCCTTGGCGGTGCACCCAAGCGGCGCCGCAGCACCTCAGCACGTCGGCTGGCCCACTCAAGCTCAGCCACAGAGAGCAGCAGCGCCAATTGGGGCTTGAACAGCTGGGACTACCTAGAGGATGCAAATGCACCAGCTGAGCCGGCCGTAGCAGCGGTTCCTGCTGCTGTCAGCTCCAGCATCGGCAGCAGTGAGGCGGCGGTAAGCATTGCGAACCCGTGGTCGCAGGCCCATGCAGCTCAGCAGCAGCAGAAGTGGGACGATAGCCGGCAGCAGAGAACACGCAGCTATGTTGAGTGTTTGCCTGGCATGAAGGCCTTTGAGGCGGCACAGCTGGCAGCCAGGCGGGGGGCAGTAGGGCAGCAGCTGGCAGCGCAGCAGCCTTACTGCCGCAGCTGCGGTGGCACTGAAATGCAGCCGGTAGACAGCGTGGCAGTGCTGTACATCGACGTAGATGTGCGGTTTGACGTGCAGGCTCCACGATGGCGGTGCATGCAGCCGGGCTGCAGCGGCGGCTTTGCACCCAGCCCCTTCTGTGTGGCCTGCTTCCCCGGCACGCCCAAGTCCAGCTGGGACCTGCTGCAAGCCGGTCCAGCGCAGCCCGCACGCTGGTACAGCCTGCGCCTGCTGCAGCTCTGTGATGGGCTAGTCTACTCTGGCTCCCGTGCAGCTTCTGTGCACACACTTGCCAAAGTTGTGCACCGCCAGCATGAGCTCAACGGCTGTGATGTGCCGCTGACATGGGAGCACTTCAGGCGGCAGCTGGCGGAGGCCATGATGGTGAGGAGCGTGGTTTGGGCTGGTAGATGCAATTGCTTCTCGCCAGTGCTGATCGTGTGTGCTGACATTGCATGTGCATGCAGCTTGCGCCTGCTGTGATGCAGTGCGCTTGTGGCTGCACGCTGCTGACTGGTTTGGCCCATGTGTCTGTTCTTCTCCATGCAGGAGTTTGGCTATTTGATGTGCGCGCTCATGCAGCTGGCGGCACTGGGCGTGCAGGGTGCCCCCACTGGCCCATTGTCAGGCTGCCCCTGCTGCCACGGCGCCGAGGGCATCCACATCAACGTCGACTTCTGCTTCCAGCTGTGCCACCTGCAGCACTGCGGCACAGCTGGTGTGCAACTGGCACCGCCCAACCGGCAGCTGTACATAGACAGTGAGGCAGCTGCGCCACTGCTTGGCAGTACCGCAAGCAATGCAGCAGAGGCGGCAGAGGATGGCGCAGCTCCTTGCTCCGACTTCGATGCAGCGCAGGCTCTAGGGCGGACATCTGAGAAGGTTAGAGCGGGCTGAGTGTGCACTGCACAGTCCGTTGCCCTGCTCTTGGGTGCCCACCTCCTTTTAGCCCTTTGGGCGCGCAGTTGTGCATGCCTCGTACCTGGCCTGTCGGTCTTATTCCACCTTTCCATGCAGTGCGATGTGACAGCGGTGGGGGCCACCATGTGCCGCCACTCTGTGGTGGCCAACCTGCTTGACATTGGGACCGGCGAGCGCTACATCTACGCGGCCATCATGCTGTACATGCTAATGGTGCGATGCGCTCGTGCCGATGTTGTGCTGATGCGGTGCGCCGTGTTGTGCCGATGCGGTGCCGATGCTGTGCAGATGTGGTGCTGTGTGACATGTGCCGTGTTGTGTCCAGTGGGCCTGCAATTGGGCCGGTGCACTGAGTCTGCCGCTGATGCTTCGGGTGCAGGTGCAGTGCGGCATTACGATCGCAGTGGTGTGGTACGACATCAACTGCCGGTTCGGCCGCTGGTTTCGGCGATGGGCTGCAGCCCAGCCACTGCTCCAGGCTGTGCTGACAGTGGCTGGCATGATGTTCCCGCTTCCCTGCTTTCATCGCTACAGCCACAGGTTGGTGCTGGCCCGTGACGGCGCTGCGTGTGCCTGGCCATCAATGCAATGAATGGCTGGCATTCATGCTGTTTGATCCATGCCTGCACGCCAGGTCTGTGCTGTGCTGTGGTTTGTCACCACATCAGCGCATTTTCTTGCGTTGTGCAGTGCTGCCTGCCAGGAGCGCAACGATGCTTCGAGAATGTTCGGCGTCGGCCGCCAGTACAATGAGCCTGTGGAGGCCTTCTGGGCATTCCTGGCGGCACTCGGCACTGTGACACAGGTGCGTGGGCAGAATGCGCCCATGTGTGTGTTGGCGGGGTCAGCTGCACAGCACACTACAGCACAGCACAGTGTGCATGCTCTTCAACCAGTGCTGTGTCACTCCTCACCGTGTTTTTTCCACTGCTGTAGTACATGACGCACCGCAACCGCCAGGGCCGCCTCGAGCGGGCGGCACAAGTGTGGAATGCGCAGCAGGCAGCGGGCGTTGTGGTGTTGCTGTGCTCAATGAAGGCGCGTGCAACAGCAGTGCAGCAGGCGGCAGCGCGCGCGCAGCAGTCACTACTGGAGCAGCTTGATGTGCATCATGGCATCACGCAGCTGCAGGTGGGCGGGTAAATGCGATGTGTCAGCGGGTGTGTGGGTAGGCAGCGGCTGCGTTAGCACTTGGGGCGTGCAGCTGGAGTTGTTTTGCTTCCCCGCCAATCCAAACTTGCCCGCCTTTCCCCTCCCACATCGCAGGCGCTAGGCAAGCTGGCGGAGCGCACTCTTGCAGTCCATGTCCCGCCCAACTTCCAGCTGTCGCCCAAGGCTGAGTATGCGCTGCTGCGCCTGCGCCGCGCTGTGGTCTCTCCCCTGCCGGCAGCAACAGCCGTCAGCCTACCGCCCGCCATCAACGTGTTCAACGGCAACAGCGCTGCGCTGGAAAAGCTTGCACCAGGCTCGGCAGCCCTCAGCCGCCTGGACAGCCGTGTGCGGCAGCTGGGCCGCACCCTGTTTGAGGACGGCGAGCCTGCGCTGGGCAGCCCAGAGTTTGCAGCGGCTGTTGCGGAGCTGGCGCAGTCGGAGGTCGGGCGCCTGCAAATTTCCCTCATGCGCAGTGCGCAGCAGGTGCGCAGTGCGCAGCAGGTGTGATGCGTACGCCCGATGAGTGCGCTGTGTGCTGGCCTAGCTTCAAATGACTGCCGGAACCACGTTGCATGCGACTCGACGGATGCCTCCTGGCCAATGTGCACTGCTCCAGCCATTGAGTTTGTCGTTGTGTCATGCTGCAGGTCCAGCTGATGGAGATTCTCATCCCCGATCTCCACGGGCGGCCAGGCGAGCAGGCCAAGCTGCGCCGGCAGAAGCAGGCGCTCAAGCAGCGCATGGTGCCAGACCTGAACTGCCTTGTGCGGTGGCTGGCGGGCGGCTATGCAGGGTTTGACCTGCTGCCCGACTCGCAGCGCCGGCTGGCAACATCTGTTTCTGACCCCACCCTTTGGAGCGTAGGTGGGCGCAGGGCACATGGGCAGAAAGCTGCATACGCGTTGGCCAGGGTCAGCTCTGTTGGGTGTCATGCGGTACTGCAGTTGTTTTCTCCTGGCAACAGGCAACACCCCTGGCTGTTCCCAACCGCTGACGTGCAGACGGGGTGTGCCGCGGAGTGTACCCCTGGGAGGGCAGCAGTGCCGCGACTGCACCAACAGCCACAGGCGGCTCGCTTACAGCCGAGCAGCTGCTCACGCAGCTGCAGCGGCGCAGTGATGAGCTGCAGCGCGCCACCGAGGAGTTGGAGATGTTGGCCGCTGAGCAGGCGCGCTGCATGCAGTACTTGCAAGAGCAGCAGGCCAAGATCAGTGCTGCAGTGCAACGCGTTAGCGAGCGCCAAGCTGCGCTGCTGACTGGCAGCACAGCTGCGGCCTGCAGCAGCATTGCAGCTGGCCAACCCACAACTGAACTGGCATGCAGGCTGGAAGCGCAGTACTGCGAGGGGCTGCTGCTCCTGCTGCGGGACCGGCTGCTTAAGGCCAATGCCCAGCTGTCAGCTGCAGATCAAGCATTTACAGGCACAGGCGGGGCCTTGCAAGGTGTGGATGCAGTGCTTGAGGAGAGTGACGAAGAGTATGTGATGTGACAGTTGTAACAATCCGACGTGTGCAATACAACAGTCAAGGCTCTGGATGGGGTCGTTTGCGGGAGCTGGCGGGGGCTGGCAGCATCAGCTCCTCCAGGTTCAGGTTGAAGTCAGGCATAGGGGAGAGCAGCAGAGGCAGCGGAAACGCCAGCAGTTGCTCTGCTGCCTGCATAGTATTGATGCCGTCTGCCTGACTGCCACTGGCGGCACTAGCAGCGACCGCAGGCGTCAGGTTGGAGGCAGGCGTGTTGCTGCCAGGATGGCCAGCCTCTCCCTCGCCTGCCTCTGCAGGTGCTGTTGCAGCTGCGCCACTTGGCAGCAGCGCCAGGCTTGCTGCCCCTGGTGGCCCTGCCGCTGCCATGCCGCAAAACGGCAGTGCTGGCAATGGCACAGCTGCAGCGCCACCTGGCGGCAGCGCCAGGCAGCCGAACGGCAGTGCTGGCAATGGCACAGCTGCAGCGCCACCTGGCGGCAGCGCCAGGCCTGCTGCCCCCGATGCCGCTGCTGCTGCCATGCCGCCACTGGCCTCCCCTGCCGCAGGTGCTGCCAGCGCTGTGCTCCGCCCGGCAGCTGCTTGATCAAGCAAGGCCTGCAGCTCTGCCGGCCACACTGTGCGACCCGCGACAAACTGGCTTGCACCCTCTGGCTGCAGGGGCAGCAACCGCTCGGCGGCCGCCACCACAGCACCGTCGTTCACGCCACTGGCCTCCACCACACACTTGAGCTTGGCCGCATCTGATAGCACCTGCACACGCATAAGCGGGGTGCATTAGGGACTTCAGTAGCAGCATTCATCACTGTCACAACGGCTGGGCAAGCTGGACGGCACAGGCAGGCTCAGCACAGTGCCCCAGCAAGCGCATGCACTCGTGTTCCCACCTGCGGGATCCCGCCTTCATCGTACAGCAGCGTCCACAGAGCTTCCACAGCCACTGCTGCCGAGCCGACGCTGCTGCCCCTGCCGCGCGACGCTACAATGTCATAGTCCGACAGCTGAACGTCGCGCTGCTGCATGGCTGCCAGCAGCAGCTCGCGGGAAGGCTGCCGGGCGGCCACAGTCACAGTATCTGGCGGGCCGTGCAACGTGCCCTCCGCATTGCCATGCTCCAGTGTGGCTGCACGGGGGCAGGCAGTCAACGAGACTTCAAATACAAGCTGGGGGCATGCTGCCGGCTGAGTGAACAGAGGCCACACATCATGCACCGCTGCAACTCACCAGCCCGGACCGTCATCGCAACTGTGAGCTACCCGCCACCAAGGCACTGCTGGCAAGTTGGCCATACCCACCTTGCAGGTCCTCGGGAGAGAGGATGCCCAGCTCAGCCGACTCGCTGCGGCAGCCGTACATGGGCCGGAACCACGTGTCGATGCGCTCTTTAAGCGCGCTGAGAAGCGAGGGAGGGAAGCTGGCGCAGTTGGCACAGGTGCGCACCACCTGCAGCAGGCTGTACTTGCCGCGCCTCAGCACCTGTAAGGCACACACCGCAGCATGACCTGGTCAGTCAAGAACCTGAGCAGACACCCAGGGCAGCTCTGTCACCAGGGTGCGGTGCCATGCAACCACCAGCAAGAGGGATGCCGCAAGCAACATCACTGCTGCTGTAAGCCCACGCACCAGATGAAGGCCGCCAGCCTGGACCAGAGCGGCCCAAAGCTCGGCCACAGGGACAGTGGCGGTGTCGCCGGTGCGCCTGATGACCCACTCCTTGGTCAGCTCGTGCTTGGCTGTGCCGTTCTTGTTGTGTGCTGTCACCTTAGCCAGCAGCTCAAAAGAGGGGTTGCAGCTAGTCACAAACAGGGTGTCGCCCCGCCGCTCCGCCCCTTCGGGCACCGCAGCGGCTGGCTCGGCCGACACTTGGGTTGCGCCTGCGCCGGGAATGGGAGTCATGGGAAAGCAACTCACATGTCAGGCAACAACAACAGAGACTCCAGTAGCACACATGCAGGTACAAGCAAGTGTTGGCAGTGCACCAAATAAAGACCTGGGGAAGGCGTACGCCCTTGCGGCCCACCTGCATGGGATGCCCGCAGCTGCGCAGCACGGGCAGCAAACTCCAATGACTCCGGGTCTGCCCCAGGCTGCTCAGTAGGCCTGCAAGTCGACAGCAAAAGGTGTGGAACATTGCCCACCAAGCATGGCTCAGCGTGAGTTAGCACAGGTGTAACCAGGCACCCTGCAACCCACGCCCTAAAACACTAGCTGCACCTGTCAGCAGCGCACCTGCCAGCAGTAGCAGGGGTTGCCTCGCTGGTGCGTGCCGGCAGCACGGCCCGCAATGCCGCTGCGTGCGGCTGCAGCAGAGGGGTGTCCAGCGCGCCACCAATGAAGCGCAGGACAGCAGCGGTTGTGGGTGCTGTCAGCTTGCTCACGTTGCCATTGTAGCGGATCAGCGGCAACTGAGGGGGGAACTCCAGCGCAGCTCGCAGCTTGTGGCAGCTGCTGCACTTCTCAGCAATGATGCGCAACTCGCCGTCCTGCAATACGCAGGGATTCAAAGCAGGCAGCAACCAATAAAGCGCAGTGCCAAGCAGTGCTAGCAAAGGGTCCGCAGGGTGTGGAGGAGGTGGGCAGCAGGAGTCATGGTTGTTGCTCAAGCAACATCCAGCATACCTGCACCACAGCCTTGCCATCAGCAATGAGGGCGCGCGTGTGGGCACAGTAAGGGGGCTCCTTAACCACGCACAGCTCGGCATCGTTGGTTGAGCAGATGGTCATGCCTGCGGCAGTAGCGAGCACAGTAATTGTTCGTAGCTCTGCGCCAAGCGGTGCACCTGAAAGCAGCAGTGCAGGATTGACCTGCGTTCCAAGCAATCCCACGGATCACCGACGACAGCTCACCCTCGGCTTCCAGACGTGGCCACAGCACGCGCCAGACGGCGGCCAAGTCGGCGCGCAGCTGTTTGCTGGGAGGCTGCTTGACCGGCTTGCGAAGGGCTGCTGCCACAGCACTGGCTGCATGCAGCAGGGGTGACTCCACAGCTCCCAAGCTGGGCAGGCTGTCAGCCACTCGGCGCAGCGCACGTTGCTGCACTTGCTCCGCCTGGCGCCGCACGGACTGGACGATGGCCTGGACGAGCAGCTGGAGATATGGCTCCAGCTGCTTGTCTGCCAGCAGCGCATCAGTGACAATCGGCTTGATGTCGCCGGCGTGACTGACTAGCACCACTGCTGCCTGCGGCGGCACCCACTGCAGCTGCCGCACGCCTTGCAGCGCCGCCTGCAGCACGCTCAGCTGCGGCCCACTGGCTTCTGCCATCGCCTGCTTGAGCACGCGCTCATCTGCAAGCGCAGCTGCCTCCAGCCGCTTGGAGGTGTAGCCCGCAACAGCTGCAGCAGCGGCTTGCAAGGCCGAGATGGCACGCTGAGACTCTTTGGCGTACTGCTGCAGGTGCGGCGTGAAGCCAGCTGGCTGCCCACCATTGTCAGC
Organism: Chlorella sp. Dachan; assembly: GCA_006782975.1. Lineage (NCBI taxonomy): Eukaryota > Viridiplantae > Chlorophyta > Trebouxiophyceae > Chlorellales > Chlorellaceae > Chlorella > Chlorella sp. Dachan. Next base: position 1,930,613 of record RRZL01000022.1, on the reverse strand, counting down.
ATTGCGCAACACTTGCTGCACCAGCTCAGCATTGATGGCACTAGCTTCAGTTGTGGGCTGCGAGCCAGCACTTGCTGAAGGCAGGGGCTGCTCGGACTGCTGCTGCTGGCTGGGCGGCTGGCTGTGTGCAGGCGCAGCTGCCTCCTGCTGCTGCTGCTGCTGCTCAGGCTGCTGGCTGCCTGCAGACGGCGCCGCTGCAGGCGCGGCGGCGGCGGCGGCAGCAGCTGCAGGCTCGGGCGCGCCCGCCGCTCCCTGCATGGCACATGGATCACTTTCAATACTTGGAGGCCGCGCGGCGCAGCTGCTGGGGCGCGCAACGTCTCTGCTCGGCAGCACCGGCTCACCTCTGCCACCGCCGGATCCATGGCCTGCCGCACGCCGCTGCTGAGCTGTCTGACACCTCGATCAGCGCCTCAGAGCGCCCGAGGGCGGGCGGCGAGGGAAGGGGGCCGGGGGGCTATGGGGAGGCCTGCTGGGGCCTTGTAAGTGCGCCAGAAGGGCTCAGAAGGCCCTGGGAAGACCGTATTTAGGCTCTGAGAAAGTGGATGTATGCTGCCAAGGACCCTGCCAAAGGCCTGCCAAGTGAGGTGCGCATGAGGGGGGTTGGCAGCCCTCCCTGGCTCGGCTGGCAATGCCGTGCTTGGGCTCGTCAGCACCGTGTCTGCACCCCTTTGTGAACCCAGGGTTTCTGCATCTGAACTGGAATTCGGTGTCACAGGCGCGCCAGCGGCACTCCTACGCAACTTTGCAACTCCGAGCGCCCGCCAGCGCGCGCCCATGGTCAGCCAGGGCACGCTGTGGTGCTTGGGCATCACCGCAGCCACTGCCGTGGGCATCTGGATCATCCACGAGCAGCAGACGGAGGAGCGCGAGGTGCGGCGCGGCGCTGTGGCCATCCTGCGGGCAGTTTGCTGTTTGCCACGCACAGAGGGCAGACTCGACATGCCACGGGCAGCGCCCGCAGCCACGCGCGCTGCGGGTTCAGGCCGCCGCTGCCGCCACTTTCTTCCGCTGCCTGCTCCCAACGCCCAATACCATCGCGCCCTCCCTTGTACCCCGCATCTGTCCTGCAGCGGCTGCACACGGGGGTCACGCGAGACGAGGTCATGTACAAGGCTAAGAAGCAGGCGCTGCTGGCGGGCGAGCTGCAGCCGGCGCCGCCGGTGCCGCTGCCGCAGCGGCAGTGAGACGGAGCGGCCCCTCGGGCCGTCACCACCCTCACCCGACGTTTTGCACTTGCCTGCCGTTTTCCCATGCTAGCTTATGAATATGCCTTCTTACCAAGCCCCAAAATGACCCAACCCATTCGTTACCTTGCCCCGCTGCCCTCTTCTACGCCTGCTATTCTGCTTGTGCTGCCTGCTGCCCTGCTGCCCCTTTGTGCTGCTGCCCCGGGCCCGCTGCCAAGCGCTGGCGACGGCCCCCTGTATGTGACACGTTACACCCTTCGCATAGTAGTGCTGCACATGTCAGCACGCACGGCGCTGAGGCCAAGTCACAGGGAACAGCAATGCAGCAGGGCAAATGGCGGCAGGGCAATCAGGTGAAGAGCAGCTCGGCAAAGGCGGTGCCACCCGCCTCGCCACTCAGCATGGCAGGGGCATCAAAAAGCTCCCAACAAATGGAGCCATCTGCTGCTAGCCGAGGGCTGATGCTGCCGCCGCCGTCGCACATGCCGCTGCTGGTCCCATCCACAGTGCTGCTGCTGTCACTGGCGTCGCCCCCGCTGCTGGCCGCACTCACGCCAGTCGCTGCCAAGCGCAGCCGGCCGCAGAAGGTGTAGGGCCCACTTCCCGCCCGGCAGAACAGCAGCACCGCCTGCTGCTGCTGCTGGGGCTGCGGCTGCAGGGGCGGCTGTTCATCCGCAGTGACCGCAGCGATGCCCTCCGCTGCGGGCGCCTCAGCTGCTGCGCCGCTGCACCCTGCCTCTGCTGCGCCGTCAGCACAGCAGCTGCCTGCGGCCAGTAGGCGCTGTATCACTGGGTGCTCCTCCGACTGTCCCCGGCCTGGCCACCAGGTCATGCACAGCCGCCAGCCCTGCCGCCACATGCCGTCGCCGCCCACTTCCGCCGGCAGAGGCTGCATGCCTGCACCAGGCGCCGACACCGCTCCACCCGTGCCTGCTGCTGGGGACACGCCTGCTGCCACCCCCGCTGCCGTGTCTGGTGCTGCGCCTGCTGCGCCTGCTGCCATGTCCGCTGCGCCTGCTGCGCCTGCTGGCGGCAGCCAGAAGAACTCATTTGGGTACGCCCTGCTGCCGCCCGCCGCCCCGCCGGCTTCTGGCAGGTTGACAAACAGAGTGAATGCGTTGCGCCACTCCAGCAGGCCGCCGCAGCCGCGGGGGAAGCTGCACGAGTGGAGTGCATCACGGAGGAAGCATGACCATCAGAATGACTGGAGAGCCCTTGTGCATGATGGGCACCAACACAGGAGGCACCTGCACTCGGGTAGAGCAGCCTAAAGTTTGCTCTGCGTTCCAATTCACAACTGACAGCAGCAGCAGCAGCAGCAGCAGTAGCAGCAGCAGCAGCAGCAGCAGCAGCAGCAGCAGCAGCAACCCCACCACCTGCTCACCGAGGCGTCTGCCCCGACTCCGGCCGCCCGGTGTGCGCCGCGGCGGCGCGCACCACCGCCGCCTTGCCGCCCTGGGGCAGCTGCCGGCCCAAGTACGAATTGAGCAGGTACGAGAGGTTTGCATCCAGCTGCTGAGTCTGGCTGCGCCCGCCAGGCTCCCCTGCCAACCGCTGCACCTTGCGCTCGCGCCACGACATGGAGCTGCGCCGCACCGAGGCAACGTCACTGCTGCTGCCGCTGCCCAGGCTGCCAAGGCTGCCAGCGCCACTTCCGGAGCGGCTGCTGCGGTTTATGCAAGGGTGGAAGGCTGCTACGTCGGTCAGGCGGCCTGCGCAGCGACGGGATGCACAAGAACGGGAGCTCAGTCGTTCAGTACAGCAGGCACGTTGCTGCCGCCTGCAGAGACACGCAGCATCACCCCCTGCCTCTGCCTCTGACCCCCAGGTCTGGCACAAGCTGCCCGCTCACCCGAAAAGTGAGAGACCCAGAATGGGCTGTCCAGCCCCACCCGCCGGCGGTTGAGCTCCCGATACAGCGCCACCAGAGCATGGGCATCCGCGGCTGCATACGCCAGCTGCCCCGGCCGCAGCGGCCGCGCTCCCCACGCGCTGCACTGCTCCGCCTTGTCAAGGCCCCTCCCCAGCACAGCTTCTGTCAGGCCGGACAGGCTGATGCGGCGGCGAACCTGGGGCAGCGCGGTGCCCAGGGCGGTGCGGGCCAGCAGCAGCACATCGACGTGGGACCTGCAACAGGGACGGTGACATTGGAGTACAGCATGTGAGCCAGCAAGTGCGTCCAGCCAGGCACTGCCTCGATGCGTGTCAATTTGACAACTTGCAACAGCCGCCCCGTTGGTGGCAGTTCCCGTTGGTGGCAGGGCCCACCTGAGGGGCACCGGCCCCTCTGCACCAAAGCACGGCAGCCAGGGGTAGCTCTCGCACAGCCGAGCAATGTCCGTCTGCAGCCCAAAGCCGGCTTTGATGATTGAGCTGTCACCAAACATGTGCAGCAGCAGGCCACTGAGGCGGGCCTGCAGCGGCGGCAGGGCGTCTACAGTGGCATCCACACTGCTGCCGCCCTGCTGCTGCTGCTGCTGCTGCTGCTGCTGCTGCTGCTGCTGCCCCTGGCTGCTCCAGCCTTCCGATGTGCTGGCGCTGCCTGCAGAACTGCCGGCCATGCTGCTGCCGCCCTCCGCACTGCTGCTGCCGCTGCCGCTGCTGCCAATGAATGCCATGCGGCTGGGCCCTGGAGGGGTGCCCGACAAGCAGGCGCCCGTCACGCCACTGCTTGGCCAGTCGCCGCAGAGGGTCAGCAGGTCGAGCAAGAAGACTGCATCAGGCGTGGCCACCTGCAAAAGCAGACAGAATGACCGCTCAGACCGCAGGCAGCAACTGGGGTGAAGCAAGCCATAAACCACACGCGTTACGCGGGCGCCAGCACAGTGTCAGCAAGCACAAGATGCGGCAGGGGCCCGTTTGCTTGGCCACAAATGTGCCGCACCTGCAGCAGACTGACGGGCGTCTTGGGGTCGCCCCGCCGGCTAGAGTAGGGCTGCCACTCGCAGTCCAAACCAACCACCAGCCGGAAGGGGCTGACAGGCGGGCCAAACCCTCGGGGCTCACCGCCGCCGCTGCCGCTGCTGCTGCTGCTGTCGCTGCTGCTGTCGGGGAACAGGGCCTGCTCCATCCGAGCCAGGCCCTCTTCAGAGTCTATCAGCACCACTTGCTCCTGCACTGCGGGTGGCAGCTGGTAGCACGGTAGCCCTGGCTGGTCAACTGCCGCCTTCTGGGTGCCGACCCTGCCACGTGCTGCGCCTGCTGCGCGCCCCGCTGCGGCGGCGGCTGCGGCGCGTGCCACCTCAGCGGCCGCCGCCGCCAGCCCAGTGGTGTTGGCCAGGGCAGGCGGTCTGTCGATCAGCTCCAAGCTGTGCACCACAACATCGCAGATGTCGGTCCTGCGGCAAGGGAGGCAGAGGGTGGGAGCCACCGGCAGGTTGGTTGTTGCACCAGGTGTAGTTGTTGCACACGGGGAGTGCGCAGAAAGTTGCTGGGGAAGCATGCAGGACTGGCTCATACAGGCATGCTGGGCTGCACCCCTGGACCCGCCTTGCAACCGCCTCGACGTTGCCTTGCCGGCAGCCGGCCCACCTGTCCCGCTGCGGCGCGCCCGCCTTCTCAAGGTGCGGCTGCACCCGCCCCGTCAGGCGCACACACTGCCCCGTCTTCAGGCCGCGCAGCAGCTCCGCGGCCGCCTCGCTGCAGGCAAGCAGGGCGGGGTTGCAGGGGAGGCGTGGTGGGGGGCGAGTGCCAGCCTGGCAAAGAAGAGCACTGGGCCGACAGCAGTCCGGAATGTGGGTTGCAGGCACTGACACGTTTGCCAACCAAAAGGGGGAGGGCGCTGCGCGGGCCAGCAGGGCATGCCCAACACCCGGCAAACCCAGCCCGCACACCGCCATCACCAGCCACCTCCACAAAGGTCACGACCGCCACCCAACCAGCCAGGCCTCGCCTGCCTAGGTTGCGCCCTAAGGTGGCCCCCATGATCAGCTGCACCTCCGTAGGCCGCCCGCTCTCGGGGTCGCGCCACAGCCGGCGCATGTAGGATGCCGTGCCCGGCTGCAAGTTGAGAAGGGTGGGTGGGTTGCCAACAGGGAGAGCCTGCCTGAGCTTCCCAGCGCCACAGCGACCTTGCAAAATCCAACCCAGCCCGGCCCAGCACGTGCTTAAGAACCGGAGGCGCAGCATACCGGGAGCAGAAACTGCGCTGCTCAACCTTCACCTTACCTTTGGGGAGGCGGGTGCTGCTTCAGCCGCCTGCTCCACGGGCGCGAGCGGCACCAGGTTGGCAAACAGCAGCAGGCGGGCAATCTTGCGCCTGCGCCATTGCCAACGCAGACAAACCACTTGAGGACACGGGGAGAAAGGTGTGCAGGGAGAAAGGCAGCCGCAAGTGAGAGCACGGGGGGCACAGGCAGGCTCCTCCGCACCTCCAGACCCTGCCTGCGCACCTGTGCGCAATGATGCCGTGTAAAGTCACCTCCTCCTGCCCTGGCATCCAGGGCAGCGGCAGCGCTGCCGCCGCTGCCGCCAGCCGCAGGTCCGCCGCGCCATCTGCCGCTGCCACTTCAGCTGCTGCAAACGCCAGCTCACTCCCGCTGGCATCGCCGCTGCCGGCCAGGCTGCAGCTGCTGGCACTCGTGCTGCCGGCAGCGCTGATGTCTGCTACAGTGCCTCCGGTGGCACGCAGCAGCTCTGCCACGGTGAGAAAGATTTCGGCATCCTCACTGCCGCCGCCAGCATAGCAGGTCCGGTAGCGGGTGACTGAGCTGTCCACAATGGTGGGCAGCGGCCGGCGGTGGCCAAACGGGGGCACGTTGCCAACTGCGCAGCAGCCAGAGGGAATGCAGGGTTGCAGTTGAATCCCAGTGGCTGGGCCGAAGCACAGCATGCACAGCACAGTTGAATCCCAGTGGTCGTGCCGAAGCACAGCATGCGCAGCACCACACAGCAGCCAGCATGCATGGCCCTTCACTTCAAAGCCGTCTACCCGGGTGCGGAGACGTGCAGACTGCGCAGCATGCGCGGCATGTCACTGCCACACCTGTATAGCCGCACAGCTCCGGCAGGGCGCCAGCGGGAGCCAGCCGCACACGGTTGCGGCCTGTGTGCAGCAGGGTGGCCAGCCGCCGCTCATCCACTCGTGCCTCCAGCGGCAGCACCAGCACCTGCACAGCACAGCAGGTGTGGCTGGAGATTACCGTAGAGAGACTGTGGCATGCCAGCTGCCATGTCAGCACACAGCAGTAGCACTCACCAGGGGCTGGCCGCCAGCCAGGAACATGAGCGACTTGAGCTCGAGGCAGGCAGGTGGCGGCGGCGCTCCCTGCAGCGGCGGCACCACCTGGGCAGCAATGCCGCGCTGTGCCATGAAGCACTGCAAGTCGGCAGTCGACAGCACAGCGGTGTTGCTGCCAGGAGTTGCGGGGAGGGGGGCGAGTTGGACCACCGACGGCGCAGTGGCGGCGATGGCGGCAGCGGCGGTGGTGCCAGCAGCGTCGGCCCCGCTGGCGCTCGTCGCATGTAGAAGAGATCCTCTCCAGGAGTGCGGCTGACGGGTTGTTGCAGGCAGCGGTGGCCGAGCGAGCGTCCCCGCCAGCCGGCCAGCGGCTGCAGGGGCCGGCAGCAGCCGCGCCACCCGCAGACCCATCACAAATGTGCTGGTGATGCGATGCAACGGCGCAGTGGTCTAGCCTTAACCCTTGCCCAGCCGCCGCCGCCGCTGACCTGGTGCTCAATCGACGGATCGGCCAGACGGGATTGAAACAAAGGCGGGATTGTGCAGGCAGTCTGTTGAAGCATTAGTGGGGCAGATCAGGCAGCCCGTTGAAGCATTTGCGGAGAGATCAAAAGGTGGTGGCAGCGGCATAATCAGCCCTGCTGTGTGGAAGGAAAGGTGCACCGTTTGCGGTAAGAGTTGGCTCAAGAGACCCCGCACGGAAAAAAGTGGTGTCAAGCATAACGAGAGAGAAAGCAAGCCTGGTTGAGTGCGAGGGGTGAAGGATCTGAACAGCAGGCTGGTCAAAGGAACTGTTTTGGTGGCGTAGCATTTGAGCAACTGTGCCGGCGCTGCTGCCGCCGTCGGTGCTGCTGCTGACGCAGCCGCCGCTGACGCGACAGCCTCTGTGTGCTGTTTACGCTACACAGGTTGCGCCTGCCCTTTTACTTCTTGTTGGAAGGCGTGCTCTCCACGTACTGCCTCGCCTTGGCCATCCAGGCGCGGGACTCGTCGCTGAGGCCGGTGCTGGCGGTGCCCTCGCGCTGGCCCATCCAGTCCAGGATCTGCATCGAAACACATACGGCTAGTTGGTTATCAAGGGCAGGGGTGGGTCCGTCGTGGCGGTGCCCTCGCTCTAGCCCATCAAGACGAAAATCTGCATCGGAGCAGCCATGAGTCACCATCGCCATTGTGATCACTGTGTGAGCAATCTGGCGGTTCAACGGCAAGTGTATCCCGGGCAAGTCTGTGCGCACATTGGCGGCCAGCCGCCGTCCATACACCACCAGCAAGTGGGCACGCCCAGCAACAGCAGCAGTGCCGCACCTCGGACAGCACTTCAGGGTCGGACAGGCGAGTCATGAAGGCGGCTCCCTCCACAGCCTCAACCTCGCAGTCTGGCTGCCCGCCAGTGAGGCCGACCTGCAAAGGGAAATCATTTCGAACGAATGGTGCTGTTATGAGGCCATGCTGCTGTTAAAAGGGCAATGACATGCCATGACCCAGATCCCCTTGGCTGTGTGGCATGGGTGGTGACGAGTCTTCTGCACCGCCCTGAAATAGGCCACCTGCAGTCGCACACTGCCGTGTACCGCCTTACCTGTGTGACAGCACCGTCCACAGTCTGAGTGGCAGGGGCGCCCCGGTCACTGGGGCAAGCCCAGACCAGCAGCTTGCTGCCGCCGGCACAGAACTCGTCCTGTTGGAGGCCGGCATTGCAGTAAAGGAGTCAGTGCTGTCACGTAATGCAGTGCTCTATCGGCCGCGTCTCACCAGACTGAGGGGCAGTCGGCGTGCCTGGCAAAGGCAGCGCCAGTGCAGGGCGCATGCAATGGCATCCCGTTCAAAGCCAAAGCAGGCAGCCGTCGCTCACAGTGTAGGACTCAGAGCAGTTGGCCAGCACAGTCAGGGTGGCGGTCTCCACCTGCGCACAGGGTGGGGCAGGCAAAAGTGACCAGGTGAAAAGCCTGCAAGAACTCGTATGCCTGCCCTGTGGTGTGGGCCGAAAAGCAAAAAAAACACAGGCAGCACATACACAGGCCAGACCACCCGCTGCAGCTCACCATCATACGCTCCACAAGCCACGCCGTCTGCTGCACCTCCTGTCCCGGCAGGGCCAGGTTGCTGGTGGGCAGCTCCACAGGGTCAGCCTTGCTGTTTGAAGCGAGGGACAGCATGGCATAGTTGCCGGAGGGCTCGCGGTTGGACACGTTGGCCTCGAACGCCGTCCAGGCTGCGGGCAGAGGTACACAGGGCAGGGAGGCCGGACGCGCTTTATAACTGCCCCATGCGGCAGCAACACTGAGCCTCCACACCAGCAATGCAGTGACCCAGGCATCTCCACCCAATGTGCAGCAGGCTTGCAGCTGCAACACCTATTCATTGAATCATCATTCGATGCATTTCTGGACTCACAGTCGGAGATGTTGAGGAAGGCCACGGGAATCGTCTCTCCGCCCAGCCACACAGTGATGTTGGAGGGCTCCAGCGCCACGCCGCTGTTCACATCCCACACGCACGAGGCGGCAGTCAGCACGTAGCCTGCGCAGGGCACACGGCAGCGGCAGCAGTTGCGGTGGTTGGATCCGGTGCTCTGTGCGGCAGCTGCTGTGTGACGCCCCAAGCGTCCCCGGCACGCAGCCCATGCATGGGTCAGTGGGCCCCCGGGATGAGCAGGTGGAATGTTCAAGCAGCAGCTGTTGTCGAGTGGCATCGCATGAGCAGCAAAACCGTAACCGGCTTAGAGGGAGTGGGCTTCCAGCAGCAACGGCTTCCAGCAGCAGGCCATCCTGGCTGCCCATCACCACAGGAAAGCTGTCAACAGTGCAGGTCTGCTGCACTCGACACGTTGCCGCACCAGGGGCCACCAGAGAGCCGGCGCAGGGGCCCAGAGGCGACTCAAGCGAGGCCATCCACGGGAAGTCTGCAGCGAGCACGGAGCAGTGTTGGCATTGGCAAGACCGACAGAAGCAGAGCGGTGTGGCACGCAGCACCGCCCCAGGCATGGCGTGCACATGCAGCGCACGAGCACGCACCCTTGACGTTGGACGCAGGCGGCGGCGGCGGGGAGGGAGAGGGCTTGGGGGAGGGAGAGGGTTTGGGGGACGGAGATGGCTGGGCCACAGGGCTCGGCGGCGGCGGGGACCGCTTAGGGGGCGGAGGCGGCGACTTTTTGGGCTTGGGGGGAGGAGGAGAGGGCTTGGGGATGCACTGGTCGTTGTAGTTCTGCGGCAGCAGCGAGGGTGGCACACAGCTGAGTGTGAGTGAAGGCAGGACCTGGTGCGATCCCGGCTGGAAGGCCGCAATCTGTGGCATGCCACAGCTGCGAGCGGCCCTGTTGCCTACGTCAGCAGCCAGCCTGGGCAACCGGCAAAAGGGGTGTCCACATGGGATGTGGCAGCCTTGCGTGCCATTCCACTACAGTAGCTTATTATGGCGCTCACCTTACGGCACCAGGACTCGTTGGACCAGTCCTGCATTCAGGCAAGCGGTTAGCGTGTAGGGGACTGGCATGAGCATGTGGGCAGTGCAGGCATGGCACGGAGGCCGGCGGTACCGCCAGTGGGAGCAGGTGGGCGGCGCCGCGGCAGTTGGCCCGGCAGCGGCACGCAACGCACACACAGCGGGGCAAAGCAGCGAAGCCGGCCAGCCGCCTCACACCTGTGTGTCCTTGCAGCACGTGCAGCGGGTGCGAGTGTCCGAGCTCTTGCTGCAAGGCATCCAAGTGAGGAGGCAGGCGAGTCAGGCAGGCGGGTGCAACCACAAGCAGTTGCATTACGGTCACTGCTATCAGTCAGCCCTGTCAGACTGGGATGCGGGGCGGGCAGCACCGCCAAAAAGATGGGGCGAATTGAATGAAGCGGTACGCATGATGCGGAGGCCGGATTATGCGTGACTCACTCGGCGCATGTGGGCTTGGGGATGCACTGGTCCTCGTACTGGTTTTTGCACCATTTCTGCGGGAGGGGGTGCAAGGAGGGAAACATAGATGGGCATTGCCAGGCGGGTCATCTCAATGCCAGGCCAGCGGCAGAACAGGCGGGGCTGGTGCAAAGCGACACATAGCTGGCGTGTAAGCGAACTCAGGCTGCGCACCTCATTGCTCCAGTCGTTGCGCCCATTGCAGCACTGCACAGGGCAAGGGTGATATTGGGAAGAATTTAACTTATGGCCACGTCGGGAATCCAAAGCAGCGGCAAACTACAGAAGAGGCCGCATGGAGGTGTGATCATGTGATCATCCACCGCAGGCGCTACACCGCCGGGCTGCCACCGCTGTTTGAGGCGCCATCATATGCCGCCCCACCTGGCAACGGCCCTTGGTGTCGCTGTACTCCTGGTCGCAAGTGGGCGGCTTGGGCTGGCACTGCAGATGGGCAGGGGAAGCATGGCAGGGATGTTTGGCAGCGCACATGCTGCATTGCGCGAGGCTGGGCGGCAAGGCAGCGTGCCCTCCATGTCCCCACTTTGCTGGCCAGCCTGTGTGTAGAGCGGTTTTGCTGCCCTACCTGGACATCGAAGTTGTTGCGGCACCATGCCTGGCAGTGGTTGGGGGGTGGGAGGCGTGTTGGGTTTAGCAATGCGAGAGACACGAGTCGTCAGGGGCAGAGATAAGCTGGTCCGAAGCAGCATCGACGCATCCCCTGAGCATCAGAACACACACAAGAAGGCATACGCCCCCGCAGCAAGCAAGGCATGCAAGCCAGGCTCTACTGCCGCACACCTCGTTGGTCCAGTCGTCGCGTGCCGAGCAGCACTTGCAGCGGGACTGTAGGCAGGGAGGGCGGGCAGGGGTAGGGACCGCTGGGAAATAGGATGAGCTGCTCCCAGGTGTGCACGCTTCCCCTGCTTGCCAGCCACAGCCACCAGTGGGCAATGCCGCCTGGTGGCCGTGGCGTACACAACCTCAAACCCTTCTGAAGAGGCACTTCAACGTTGCTAGCACCAAAGGGGGTTGTGCCTCCCACCTTGGTGTCGGGGGCAACCTTGTCGCATGTGGTGGGCTCGGGCTTGCACTTGGTCTGGAGGCAGGTGCAGCAAGGTGCAGGGGGCAGCGAGTGGGAAGGCGGAGGATGTGCTGCAGCAGTGCTGCCCCCGGCAGCTGTCTTAGAATCGTTACGCACCTCGCCGGGATTAAGGGACCCGTAATTTGCACACAGCCCTTACCTTGTACTGCGAGCGGCACCACGACTCGTTCGACCAGTCTGCTCAGGTGCAGGCGGGTGAGATGATTTAGCCAACACAGCCAGCTTGTTAGTGAAGCGCGAGGGGCCAGCCGCCCCTGGCATACAGCCTGGCTGGCTTGTGAAGGCTTCAAGCTGGCTGGTCAGTGCGCCCTGTCAACCCTGGGCAGGCCCGCAAGCGGACCTTCTCATCTGCTCTCGGGTCCTGCCCCCAACACCCACTCTCACCATCTTTGCTGTCGCAGCAAGCACAGCGGCTCTCCACGTCGGGGGCAACACTGCGGATCAGAATGAGGTGGCAAGGAAGCGCACGGGGTGGGCGGAGCGCTGCAAAACATACCCAGGTGTAGCATCTTGCAAGCATCCCATCGCTGCCGACCAGCGCTAGAACCCGACTGCAACCAAAGCGGCAGCAGCAGCAGCTCACGTGTCACACGTGTTGCCAGGTTGGCACTTCTGCGAGTGGCAGCGAAGAGAGAGGGGGCGCAGGGTTGGGCCAGGCCAGAGTGGGAAGCGCTCTCAGTGCGGAAAGGCTTTCCTCCAATACATCCTCACAGGGCAGCAGCTGGGCTGCTGCTGCCACCCTCTCGGCAGCCCCTTCTGGAACGAGCAGTCACCTTTTCAAAGTTGGGTCCGCACCAGGGGTCCGACAGGTAGTCCCCTGCAGGCAGGAAAAGGAAAACTCGCTGCTTTCAGTGCAGAAGATTACAGGGAGGGAGGCAGGTTGAACAAGGCCGGAGAGTTCATGATGGCGGCGGGCAGTGAGGCATCCGACAAAGCTGCCGCAGCAGGCACCCACCCTTCTCGGTGCAACATTCACACTTGTTGGCAGTCGTGCCAATAACTGTGCCACAGCTCACTCCACGGCACTCCTGCAGGGGTGCGCGGAAGGGGAGCAGAGCACGGTTGAGTGGGTGGCGGGAGGTATGCCGCGGCGCAGGTTCATCTAGTGCTGTAATGAAGGATTGCTACACACTGTAGATGCGCAAGCACAAAGGGTTGTGGTGGCGCAGATGTGCTCCTCGTGTGGCTGTCGCAGGACAGAGGCCGGCTGTGGCGGAGACAGCAGCGGCAGAGACAGCAGCAGCGGAGACGGCCCTGCAACGCGCGGTGCCCATGACGCAGCGCAGCAGGACACAGCAGCGGTGCCCTCGAGGCATGGTGTCCGCGGACGTCCGCCCGGCCAGAGAACAGTGCACACCTTGTCGTAGTTGCTGAAGCACCAGGTGTCATCATTCATGTCGTCCATGGCATCGCAGCAGCCGCACTTGTTGGCGGGCGACACGCCAGCGCAGCCTCCGACCATCAAGCCTGCAGGAAAGTGGAGTGAAGAGGAGCAGGGTGGGCAGCCGGCTGTGCTGCACTGGCGCAAGCGCACACCCACGCGCCACGATCAGTGCAGGTGGCAGCGATCGTGTGTCCAGCGCGGGCCGGCCCTCGGGCACGAGGCGGTGCCGCCGCCCGAGGGTGGCGCCGCCGCCACCCTCGGGC
>RRZL01000022.1:1835205-1908947 GCA_006782975.1 Chlorella sp. Dachan | reverse complement strand
CCCCCCCCCCCCCGCACAGCTTCAGTGCAGTTCGTTCCCGAGGCTGCTGTGTACGACTCATTTCCCTGCCTTCTCAAACTGTGTGCAGCCGGATGCAACCGCTGCCTCGCAAGAGTGGTGCGCCGCCTTCTTCAAGGCAGGCGCCAGCACGTTTTACAACCTGGGCATCTGGGCGACAGCCCAGCCCAGGTGAGCCGACTCTGCTGCTGGGTGATCCTGCAGGTTAGGTCTAGGCATCTGGCAATTGCGAGGACAGGTGGGGGCAGGGGCAGTGGCATTCAGACCAGCTGGCTGACCACGCCCTATTGCATGCTCGCGCAGCGTGGCGCTGCGGTGTGTGGCCACAGGCGTATTGACGCATGCCTCACAGCTGCTGGTCCGCCATGCTGAGTTGAGTGAGGCTGCGGGGCATCCACTGCCGCGCGATCACTTCAACTACCTCGCAGCAGTCTGCCTGCGCATGACAAAGGGCGCCAAGGATTGCTTGGATCAGCACCTCGGCAAGATTGATGTCAGCGGGCTGGCAGCCGCCGACGCAGCAGCACTCAGTGCCGCCCTGCAGCATCACCAAGATGCTCGCGCAGCCCTAGCAAATGCGCACCGGGCTCTGGAGCAGCAGGGCTATCAGCCGAGCCAACTGAAGGCGCTGCTTGCAGACAGGCTGCTGCCGTTCGTTGAGGCGGTCACCGCCTGCAGCAGTGCGCTGCAGCGTGCCGGCGGAGCACTTGCAGGCAGGCCCTGGCCAGCGCTTGCCGACCCGCCGTCTCAGCAGCAACAGCTGGCGGTTGCGGCTGCGCTGACCACCCGCGCCGGCTGCAGCAACCTGCAGTGCACCAACTGTGCTGGCGCTGAGGAGGGCAGCATGCCGCGGGGCCAGCGATGCTCGGGCTGCCTCACCCAGCGCTTCTGCTCTGCCGCGTGCCAGCGGCAGGCCTGGCCGCAGCACCGCGCTGCGTGCAGGCTGCTTGCTGCAGGCAGTGCGGCAGGCAGCTGAGCGGCTCGTGCCTGCACGCTACAAATTTCCTTTGCATCCTACTGCTGCATTGTGTTGTAACTTGTCTCAGGCTGCAAGCAAGGTAGTCACAGGAGGGATGCAGGGCAATCGGACTGCCATACCCTGCAGGCACTTAACGGTGTAGCAGTTGCAAAAGCTGTGAGGCTCCAACAAGGATGTCGGGTTGGGTGGGGAGGGATGTGAGTGCTCTGCAAGGAGGCGCAGCTTCAGAACGGTGCACGACTGTGGTTCATAATCAGGAAAGGGCCTGGAGGCAGGTGCAGAATGGCCGAAAAGAAAATGCAGATGGTGAATGGGTGCAGGGCTGGGCTGGAAAATGGTGTTTGTTAGCGCGGCTGCCTGGGAGCAGCAACATGTGCAAAGGCAGACTGGCATTGCAGGTAGGCAGGCTGGCGGCCGAAGGCGGCAGTGGGAGATGGCATGGCCGCCCATACTTAGGACGCAGGTGCTGATTGCACCGCAGGTGTGCACCGTGGAGACATTGGCGCTGTACCAGTGGGGTGTTTGCATGCCGGCCATTTTGTGGGCAGCAGCTTCAGAGCTGCTCACATGACGAGCTACGCCTCAGCAGCTGGCCAGCGCAGCGCAGCGCCGCTCAGTTGTCGCCGCCCTCCGCCTTCTTCTTTTTGATGGCGGCGTGCCAGGCGCCAATGTCCTTCAGGGCCTGCTCGATCGCGCCTTCGTCCTTCTTGAACACGCTCTGCGGCAGCGGGGTTTGTGAAAGGAAGGAAAACAACGGATGGGCCGGGCGCGTTGTTCTTGTCTGGCCTGCCGCATCGTGCTCATGACGCACACGATGCTGCACAAACAGGCGGCGCTTTGGTGAGGGACTGTCTCAACTGCACCCTCAACCTCTCACACACGCTGCGTACAGACGGATCAGTGCAACTGCAGCCACGGCAGCGGTACCACAGGTGGTGGCATGGTCGGCAGCAACATCAACCGCACTGCCAGCGGCTCAAGCAGCGGTGGCGGCGGCAGGGGTACCAGTCGCTTTTTATTTCCTGGCCGTGTGGGCCACCCGGGGGCCTGTCATCGTGCTGTTCGACTCAGACAGGTGTACAGCCAGCCAGCCAGCAGCAGCGGCAGCAGCAGCAGGTGGCCTCACGCTGGCAAGGTAGGCGGTGTTAACGTCGTCCTTGCTGGCATTCGAAATGAGCATGTTGTTCACGTACACCTGCACCAAAAGGAAGACGAAAAGCAAGACAGACGAACTAATCACACGGTAAAGGCGGGATGTTCACGGCCATGCCTCCCCCGCAACCAAACCTGCAAGCTTGCAACGAGCAAGCCAGATCTTAGGTGCATGTACATGCGCACATTTGCGCCCAGTGTGCAACTGCGGCGTGCGCACTCTTGGACCGAGAGGGAGCGCTCCCCTGCGCATCAGACAGTCGCAGGCTAGCCGGCAGCTGGCCCAAACTTGGTCGCCTGGCACACCACCACCTGCCTCAAGATATCACATCCGCCAGCTGGGATTCCAGGCAATACTACGTGTCCAGCCTCCTTGGCAAGCTGCTGAGGTGCATCGGCCGGACGCGAGCATCGCAACACAACACAGACAGCTCACCTCCATCAGCTTCGTCTCGGGGTGGTAGTACATGTCCACCGCCACGTACGGGGTGCCATCGGTGCCCTGCGCAGAGGCGTGCACGTGAAGCATGGTGGCCTGGGTGCAGCAGTCAGCCAGGGGCCTCCAGCAGTTGCGCGGCTGGGAAGCCGCACATGTGGCGCATGGCCGCTGTCCATCTCCCGTTTCAAAGCAGAGTACCCGCAAATCCAGCGCCGCCCACCTGCAGCCTGATGTCGCCAATGGTCGTGCGGGAGATGAAGCCGTACATGGGCTGCACGCCCAGAACCTTGGCATCGTTGCGGAACACCACCATACCGCCCCACATGCCTGCACGGGGGGCAGGATCAACGCACAATAACGCGTCTCAAGCAGGGACGCGTCAGCCCGCTGAGACTTGCAGCAAGCTGGCGACGAGGGGCTGGAAGGCGCAACTAGCTTTGCGCTCAGCCTCACACGGCCGCTGCACGGCAGTGCCCCGCTGGGTTACGCAGGCACAGCCTCAACAACCCAAAGGGACGACGCCCCCTTTGCATCGACTCAGCTGGCCATTGCAACCAAGAACTCCCTGCGAAGCGTTCACACCAGCTGCAAACCTGTCTCCGCCCAGCCAGCACTGCTTACCGGTGGTGACGTTTGAGCCGACCACCACGATTTCCATGTTCGGCGACTTGACGTCCTTGCGAACGGGGTCGGTTTCGGCCTGCTCCTCCTGCACAAGAGGGCAGGCGAGGCACAGGCACACTTGGTACAGAGGTAGGCAGGGGCGGGCGAGGCACAGCTGTCTAGGCACACTTGGGACAGAGGTAGGCAGGGGCGGGCGTCAGAGCTGGAGCCGCACCCTCTGCAGAGTAGGGTTTAGCTTTGGCCCTAAACATCAACAAAACAAAACATCCACACAGCGCTCCAGCTCACAATGTCATCCCGAGCAGACTCCAGGTTGGCGGCGGCGGCCCAGACCTGCGATTGGGGCGGAGTGAGAAGCGACAGCGGCTGATACGTGTGCCATGCATTGAATCTGTTGACTGTAGCCAGCTGCAGCGCCTCATCGCAGGCGGTGCCGCTGTGAGGACACCGCCCGCCACCCCAGGGGCGGGGCTGCTTGCAATCCAACTGCCAGTGGCGGCCGAGCGGTAGGCATGCAGGCGTCATGCCTGGCACCAAGTGGGCGCCAGCGGCACAGCGCTGGCCAGCGGCACAGCGTTGGTAAGTGTGGCTTGCCAGCGCTTACAAAATCTCTTCAGCCTGGGGCCGGCCCAGCGTTGGCCAGCGCTGCTGTTCCCCCGCACGAAGCGGGTGCACCAAGCACACCCCATGCACCAAGCCAGCACTGAGTGCACCCTCATGCATGTGCCAGCCGGCTCACATCCTCCGGCTTGACTTTGTCGCCCAGCTTCTCAAAGGCAGTCCAGGCGAGGCCGGGGAAAAAGATGGCCGAGTCCTTGGCCTGCGGGGACACGCC
Source organism: Chlorella sp. Dachan (assembly GCA_006782975.1). NCBI lineage: Eukaryota > Viridiplantae > Chlorophyta > Trebouxiophyceae > Chlorellales > Chlorellaceae > Chlorella > Chlorella sp. Dachan. The sequence goes on along the minus strand of RRZL01000022.1, from coordinate 1,904,900 downwards.
AGAGGTTGTGGTGTGCGGGGGGGCCGGCACCGGCTCGGGTTGGGTGGCACTGCCGCATTGCGGCGAGAAAGCAGGCGCCCATCTGACCACCTAGGGACCCTGCCGCCAAGCACCCTCTACCTTGCTTTCCGTCTTGGCAGCTACTAGCCTTGCATGCTCACCTGGATCTTCCACACGCCCACAAGGTCTGCGGCCTCGCCCTCAGATGCGCGCCAGGCAGGATCGGCGAGCAGGCGGCGGCGGACGCCGCCGGCCATGGTGGCGGGCAGCAGCGCGGCGCCCAGCAGGCCCAGCAGCAGGATTTGGGTGGTCCGCATGGTGTCGGGAGCCTGCGCGGGGCGAAGAAGGGCGGGGAGGCAGGTTTGGCGGAGCGGGCATATGAGCGTCCAGCAAAAGAGGGGCACCCCGCCGGCTTCAATGGCCCTGCAAAGGCTTTCTGATACCCGATTTGCTCTGCCAGGGGTGCACGGCAGCCAGGAGGCCGCGACCGCCTGTCGCTCCCCGCAAACAGACAGCGATCTCACCTCCTGTGAACTGGATCAGCCTTAAGTCGGTCCACAAAAAATGTCTGAGCGTCGAACAGCGCGGGAGGCTGCGTGTAGAGAGAACGGTGTCTTCTGTCCCCCCGGCTGGCAGCATGCCCGGCAGGCCCAGATTCCTATGGTTTGCTGTCCAGCCAACGGTTATACACGTGCACATAGATGGCGGAGTAGGTAGGAACAAAAGCCAACGCAGGAGGGCGGGCCGCTGCGCTGCTACGGTGGTAGGGTTCTGGGCTGTCGGCGGCCACCTGCGCCGCTGCTCGTGTGCACATCCGACCTGATGTCGACACAACTCAACCCAGCTGCGCCCGCAGCTGTCGCAGCGATGTTATCACGCAGTCGGCGGCTTCCAGCCAATCGTCCGCAGCTGCGGCGGCCTGCAGGTGCAGGCGCAGACACACGACGTGCTGGGTGCACCAGTGGGCAAAGCGGCTGCCGCCGGGTGGGCACTGCCGCCAAATGCTGCTGCATTCAGGCGTTCCCCCACCAGCTCCCCGCTCACCTGCATGCAAGCTGCGCCAGTTGAGTATCCCCTGCAGCATAGCCCAACTGCATGCACCCTGAACAACTCGGCTGTTCAGTGCTCACCTGCATGGCCCGCAGATCCAGTAGCCGCTCGGCAGGCGGCAGCTTGCGCCGGAATGCAAAGCGGTACCTGCAAAGTGGGGCGACAGCAGAGGGCGCAACCACATGTAAGAGAGCCTGCTCTCAAGCATGAAATGAGAGCAGATTGCGCCACCAAACCAAACCGGTCCCTGCATGCCAAAGACGCGCCAGGCACACGCGCTACAAAGCGCACAGAAGGACGCGGGGCAGGGCAGCAGTTGGCACAAGCAGGAAGGAACAGCAGCAGCCCCATCGCTCCGGTACCCGCTGCTCCCATCCCGTGGCACACCAACAGCGCCCAGGCGCACCTGTGCATGTCGCCTTTTGAGAGCTGCCCAGCTGCCACACAGCCATCCAGCACCGCCTGCAGCTCAGCCTCCTGCTGTTCCAGCTCAGCCAGCCGCCGCCGCTGCTCAGTTTCGGGTCGGTGCTGCGCCTGCTGATGTGTGTGTGGGTCGGCAGGCCGCTGCGGCTCAGCAGCCTGCTGCCCATGAACAACCTGCCCAGCCTGCTGCCGCTGCAGACCGTGCTGCGACTGCTGCCGCTTCTGGCCCACAACAGGCGGTCCAGGCTGCGGAACCTGCCCCAATGGCTCCGCCTGCCGCTGCTGCGGAGCATCCGCCTGCGGCTGCTGCAGCAGCATCGCTGCTGACGTGTGTTGTTGCGGCGAGCTCTGCTGGTCTACCTCTTGAGCCCGCGGTCTTGGCACCTCTGCAGCCGCCCGGAACAGCAGCCCACCACGCGGCCGGCTGTTCTGGAGTGCTGCGCCCGCCATGCCAATGGCTGCAGCAGCAGGAGCTCCGTCGGCTGAACAGGCTGGAGCGGTGAGCTGCTGCCGGCATGCTGTGCCATCGAGCGCTGCTACTGCTGCTGCTGCTGGGGCTGCTGCTGGGGTTGATGATGGTGCATTGGGTGCTGCTGAGCTTGTTGTGGCTGCGTCGGGCTTGCCTGCTTGACGCAGCCGCTCGCCCACCGGCTGGCCCTCCTCCCCTGCCGCACCAGCAGCAGCATCTGCCTCCCGCTGCAGCAGGGCCTGGGCAGCCGCGGGCTGAGGCGCGATTGCAGCTTCCTGAGCCGACTCCGGCACCCTCTGCCGCCAACCATATGGCCGCGGCTGCTGCTGCTGCTGCCGCTGCGTATGTTGCGGGGGCTGCTGCTGCTGTTGGCCCTGCTGTTGCTGCGGGGGCGGCAGCTGCTCCAGCTTCTGCCGAGCAGCAGGCGGCTCTGCACTGCCCTGGGGCGGCGCTCTCTTGGCGGGCAGCTGCGGCCGCTGCTGCGATTGCTGCGATGACGGCTCCTGCAGCTGCTGTCGCCGCATGCCAGAGGGCAAGGTTGCTGCCGGCCCATTGCTAGCCCTCTCAGCAGCAGCCTTCCGGGCTTCCCGTGCTTGGTAGCGCGCTGTGGTGCTCTGCCAAAATCGCTCCACTTGCTTGAGGCAGTCCCAGAAGAGCTGGTTGTGCTCCTGAGCCGAGGCAGGCACAGCCTCACTCGGCAACTGCCCGGCGGCATTGCGAAGCCTGCGATATGGACAACACTTGGGTTCGGACAACGCCGACATGGGCACAGCAGGGCACGCACAGGAGCTGGATTGGGTGCAAACGTGCAGTGCATGGCAGGTGGAGCTTACCGAGGGTTGACACCCAGCTGCAGGAACCGGTCCCGCAGGCTGATTGCATTATAAAGCGCCGGACGCCTGCCGGCAGGTATGCGAGCCACGGAGCAGGCCAGCACATGAAACAGTGTGTTGCCGTCATTATCCTGCGCACAGCCGCTGGGTGCGTTGCTCAAATGCGAGGGACGCGGCCATGGGCAATGCATCAGGCAGCGCTGCACACCCACACCAGCCTGTGCCTCACCTGCTGTGCTGGGTCCAGCCCCAGCTCTGCAGCTCTCAGCTCCAGGATAGAAAAGTGCCTGGGGAACAGCAGCGATGCACTGGCGTCCCAGTAAAACAGAAAGTGACGCCCGCGGCTGTCGAGTGCAGCCGCATCCACGCGTGGGTGGTTCAGCAGCAGCGTCAGGTTGCTGTCCCAGGCGTCAGCCACTTTGGACCTGTAGTAACATGGGTCAAGCTTGCTCTGCGAGGACGACGGCAAAAGATGTCAGCCATTCAGACATGTATAGACCACCAGAGGCTGGTCTGCTTAGGCACCGGTGCTGCACACCTGACCGCGCACCTCCGAAATGACCACTTGCAGAAGGTTGGACGGCACAGTTGTGCGCTCATCGTCCAGCAGCAGCTGTACCAGCTGCCAGTGCGCATGCCTAGCTGCCAACACTAGCGGGCTGCGGCCCTGAGCGTCCAGGCGGCTGCAGGGCAGTGGCTGGCCGGGTGAGCGAGTGAGAGCGACAGGGGCTGGCTGCGCGCGGCATGAAGCATTAAGGGTGGCGCATGCAGAGCAGATGCAGCATGCCATATAGACCACAACCACTCACTTGACATCCGCGCCGGCCTCGACGAGCAGGCGGCCAAACGGCGAGCAGCACGCAGCTGCCGTGTGCAGCGGCGTCCAGCCGCGGTCGCCGGCGGCAGCATCAATGGAGACGCCCGCCACAAGGGCTTGGCGCAACAGGCGGCCCGCCAACTCTAGCAGTTCTGGCCTGGCAGTGTCGCTCAGCTTCTCAGCCAGCAGGTGCAGGATGTTCAGCCCGGCTGCAGTGGTGGCTGCAAGGTTGGCACCCGGCGCGCTGGCAAGTGCGTCGAGCACCGCCACAAGTTCAAGGCGGCGGGCGGTGCTCTCCCCGAAGCGCTGCAGGGGCGGCGGATGATGCATCGGTCATGCAAGTTCACGTGCCAGCGATGCAGCATTGCACAGGCCGTGCAGGGGCTCTCATTTGTCACCTGGCGGCAGCAGTTGTCGACAGCCAGCAGCAGCGGCGTGCAGCCGGGCGGGGATGCAGCATCTGTGGGAACTTGCTGATTGATCAGGGAGGGTTGGGCAGCCAGCAGCGAATGCACAGCCGCTAGGTCGCCATCTCGGCAAGCCCTGGCGAGCGATGCCAGGCCCGTGGCGAGACCCATGGCCGATCTTGGGTTTGTGCAAAAGCATTGAAGCCCCCCCATGGCGCTTGCAAAGCCTGCATGAGGAAACGGCGCTTCAGCCCGACCGAGAACCCCTTGGAACAGTGGCAGTAGCGCTCAGGCAGCTGCTCTAGACGAGTATATCAACATGCGGTTGCGGCGACTCTGCACAGTTGCGTCCTCACTTGCGCTCGCAGTGCACCCGCTTGCACAGCCCCCCTCTGCCCCCTGTCAGCCCCCCATCCGTCTCAGCCAACAAGCAGAGCGCCAACCATGCGTTGCAGCCTTCTGCTCGCGGCGCTGCTGCTCGGCGGCGCCGCCGCCGTCACGGCACAGGAGGTGGGCGGGAGTCTGAGCGGCAGCAGGGTTGCACTGCTGGCTTCAGTTGGCGAAAGCGTGCGGGGAGGAGCAGGAGGCGGCATTCTCGTTGCTCAGTGCTTGACGTAGTACCTCCCGCCCCCTCCCCAGCAGATTGTGCTGAACCGCGGCAGCGCCGGCTGCGCGCAGCTGCCACCCGGCCCACCCGTCAACGCCCGGGCCAGGCCCGGGGATGGCGAAGTGACACTGACTTGGGACCGTCCTCGCAATGGTGAGCAGCACTGTGCTCATTGTTTTTGCTCTGGTGCGCTCGCCAATGCACGGGGGCGGCCTGTGGTTGGCGTACGCTACACTCCACAACTCACCCTGCCCTGGCTCCCACCCTTCCCTGCGCGACTTGCAGGCGCATGCGTGACCACCTACGAAGTGACGGCAGTGCCCCTGGGCCGCAGCGGGCGCTCCCTGGGCATGGCGCCCATTCGCAGGTAACAATCGGTCAGCCCCTCAAGCGTGCATGCCAGTTGCAAGTGCGGGTGTGGCAGCAGGGCCGCAGCGTGGCGGGAGCCGCTCGTCTCCAGCTCGTGCGGCACACCACTGTTGTGCCGTCCCCAGTGTCCTTACGCTCCCTTACTAGCATCATCCATTCCCACCCCCAGCCCCGACTACAAGCTGTCCATCACGTCCCTGGAGAACGGCCAGCCCTACCGCTTCACCGTGCGGGTGAGTGTGGGGATTTGGAACGTGCACAGCCGCCTGGCTGGCCGGCAGCAGCTGGCCCTCCCCACCCCTCCTGCCAACTGCACATTCAAGCCGCCGCCCCCTGCCACGCTGCCACGTGGCGTGAGCGCCACATCTGATACAACAAACACACCCCGCCCCCCTCTGCAGGCCTTCAGCGCCGCCTTCCCCAGCGCCCAGAACAACGAGGCCTCTGTGGAGGCGACTCCCCAGGAGCCGCGCCCCACCCCCTCCCTGTGCACCCGCTGGGTCCGCCCTGAGGCCCCCACCAACCTCCGTGTGACCCCCGCCGGCCGTGGCGCCGTCCAGCTGTGCTGGGATCAGCCCTCGGGCCCCGGCTGCGCTGATGAGTACCGTGTGAGCGTGACACCCCTGGCCCAGGGCCGCATGATGGGCACAAACCCGCTCATGCTGCAGTTCCAGGTGCGGGTTGCTGAGGCCGAGCGCTGGGGAGAGGCCTGTTTGCATGCCGCTCACATACATGCTTGCATCTTGCTAGCGGAGGGGCAGCCACCTGGATGGGGAGGCCGCAGGGCTGCCTTTCTGCACCGTTGCGCCAACCATTGGCACCTCCCGTCCGCCTCACGCGCCCCACCATCTGCCCCTTACTCTCCCGCAGGTGGGCGGCTGCGTCAACATCGACAGCCTGGTGCCTGGCGCCCAGTACCGCTTCGCTGTGCAGTCCTGGAGCACGCTGTGGAACAGCGGCGACTCTGCCTCCATCACCGGCCGCGCCGGCTAAGCACAGGCATCAGTGCGGCCGCGGCTTGTGAATGCAAGCTGGGCTGGGCTGGCCGCAGCTGGCGGCCGGTAGCGGCCCATCGGTAGCAGATTGAATGTCAGTATTGGCAGCAGCAGTGCGATGTTGCTGGCAGCTCCGCTGCATCGAATCACATGCCCATTTTCTCTCTCTCTCTCTCTCCAGATATCCACGCATCATCACTCTGCCTCTCTTTATGTGCCATCGCCGCGATCAACTCACCCTGTAAATGCATGCCTCTCGATTTGACATTATTCCCATGTAAGAACTGGCTTACATAGGGTCACTGCCGCCACCGCCTTTGGCTGTGCCCGATCACGACTTGGCCTTCACGCACTTTGGCTGGCCGCTGCTGGGGTCATCGAAGTCGTACCCATCTGCAGGCAGTGGGGCGGCAATGAGCATAAGCTGTTGGCGGGCAGCGAAGAAAGGCGCCCCTGCTCTCTGCACACCCACTTCCATGAAGTTTCACAGTCCATTCAAACCATCGACACAGGCCCATCCCAGATAAGTTGGTGGCCCACCTTCACACGAGTTGCACTCCTCCAGCCCGGTGTCGCCGTTGGTGGCACACGTGCGGCAGTGCTCGCCTTGGCACTGCGGCACAGCATGCGGAGGTGCAGGTGCGTCGGGCAGCATGCACATCGAAGCCAGAATCCACGGCCCATGTTGCAGCACGGCAATCTTACCACACGTTGGCGCTCCCGCCGCGGCAGCGCATGCAACCATGCCCCGCCCTGCATGCCCTGTCGGCGGCCCAGCTTCGTCAGCTCAACCAGTTCACTCACCGGGGCGCACTTTCCCTGCTGCGCATTCCACCAGTAGCCGTCCTTGCACCAGCGGCAGCTTGTATAGTCCACCTGCTTGTGGCCCACAAGCAACACAAATAGTATCCCATGATTCGCTGCGCACATCCTGAATGCATACACACGCAGCAGCTACAGTATTGAGCCAGCGGCCCCAGTAACAAGCCGCTGATCACCTGGCAGTTGGCGCAGTGCTCCACGGCACACAGCTTGCAGTCGCCCTGCCCCAGGTCGGGGCCGTACTTCATACCGGGGTCGTCACATATGGTGCAGCTGGTGGGCCCTGCCTCTGCAGGGAAGACAGCCAGGCAGGGCAGGGCAGTCATACGGCTGGGTGGCAGGGCTGCCACGGCGGAGGAGATGTACCGATCGGCAGCGAATGGGTGTAACTTGACTGCTTAAGCACTGGCGCACCAGCAGCAGCGTGCGCAGCAACATCGTGCTCAGGACCAGTCGAGCTAAGGACCAGTCCAGTGCGGCCACCTACCGCACACCGCGCAGCGTGGGTCGGCACACTTTTGGCACAGCGAGCCGTCTGTGGTGTTGGCAGTGTAGCCGCTGCCGCAGCGCCGGGGGGGGGGTGGGCTGGGTCAATCCACGGGCAGGGAGCAGCCATGCGCAACCAGAAGAGGCGCCTCACCCAGCAGTGTCAAGTGTGTCGTTCCCACCTTGCGTGCTGGCTATCCGCCCACCTGTCACACCCGTCACAGGTGTCGAACCCCTCGCCACAGCTGGTGCAGCCCTCAGCACAGGGCACGCACAGCTTGGTGGCTGGATCAAGCGCGTAGGCGCCGTCGCACTCCAGGCAAGCGGCTTCGGACGTGCAGCTGCCGCAGTTGGCGGGGCAGCTGCCAACCAAGGTGGTAGCAGAGGTTGGGAAGCAATGACCGCTGGTGGCCACTCCGTACTTGCGACATCGCAGGGCGTCGGCGGGTTGGTGCCCAGTGCATGCAAGCGGCCACCAAGCACTGATTCCATAGGCAATGGAGTGCCACACTCACGCGGTACAGCGGCCCTGCTCATCCGGGAAGAATGTCCACTCGCACTGCTTGCACTTGGCTGCATCTCCATCGCAGTGCCGGCACTTCTCGCTGTCCTTGCACCTGTGCGAGGGAGGCAGCACACAAGGGGGTGGTACGAGAGGCGCCAGCAGCAGACGGGACAGTGCAGTGCTCAACCAGCAGTGCTATGCATGCACCCGCCGGTCTTGCATCCAAAGCCCCGGCCCAAACTCACTGCTTGCACTGCCCTTCGACGAGGCCCCAGCCCTGGGCACAGCGGATGCACGCCCCCAGCGGCTCGCCGTCGCAGCGCATGCACTTTTCCACAGGGCTGCAGGGGTGTACAGAGCAGCTGGGTTGAGTCATCCCGACAGAAAGTGTGCCCCTGTAGCTGTTTGGGCAGCAGGGCAGATGTTCAGTTCATCCCAACAGGCTCCGGCCGCTGTGTGCTGAATCGCGGCGCGCACCATTTAACGCACACGCCATCCGCGTCCGGATAGAAGCCATACTCCAGCTCTCCGCTCAGGTCTCCATTGCAGTTGGTGCAGCGGGAGGCGTTGGCGGATTCACAGGCCATGCAAATGATGGCCGCAGGGCCTTCTGGCTTGCTGGTTGCGTTGCACTGATCGGAGAGGGCAAGGGGCGGTGTGGCGGTGTTTCTTACTTGAGCATGCGGCATGGCAAGCAGGGAAGCTTCGGGTAGCAAGCCGTTGGTCACGTAGGTGAGAAGTGGTGGGCAGCAGGTGCGGCGACATGCACACAGGCCAAGGCGCAGCAGCAAGCATTCAAAAACAGCAGGCAACCCCAGCCGCTGCAGCAGCCCGCGCACCCGAGCACATGTGCCCTCAGAGGTGAGCGTGTAAAAGTCCCAGCAGACTGCGCAGCGGTTGCTGCCGTCTGTGGTGCAGTTCCTGCAGCCGCCCACGTTGCCATCGTCGCCCTCTGCAGGGAGGGAGGGGGAGCCGGGCTCGGCAGCTTGGGTTGATGGCGGCCAAGAGTGCGCCTGCCATGCACAGTGGAAACGCAGAATCGGAAAGGTTCCTGTGCGCCAGCGCAGCGTGCCCACCTACGCCATCGGGATTCTCCATGCAGGGGGGGAGGGCGGAGGGGGCTGGGGCAGGGGCCGCAGCGTCTGGCGCGGCCATGACTGTGAGATGCGGCAAAGGAGAGGGCGGCGGCGGAGTCACTGATTTGGCAAGCTCGTGCGTGCTGTCGCGTTCGGCGAACCCGCTTGCTTGCGACCGTGTGGTTGATTACCAGTGCGTGGACAACGGGCCGCGGCCAGGAGCAGCGCGAAGAAGAGGGTCGCTCGCCCAGTTTGCTGGATAGGGGCCGACATGGCGTGCAGCGCTGAAGACAGATCGGGATGAATCACAAAGCTGACGAGCAGGCGGGGCCGGCTCTGTTCACCTGCTGTGCGCCGTCCCATGCCGCCGGCAGCGCAGCGGCCGCCTGCGAAATGCAGCCTGATGTTGCGCATCCTCTCACACTGAAAAGAATGATGAATGAAGAAAGGCACAAAAATGGCAGCGCTAGATATGCAAACCAGTACGGCTCTCAAAAGGGTTTACTGTCCGTCCTGTGTCGGCAATCAATCACTCTCGGAAGGCGGCGCGCGCCGCCCGTGCTGGGCCGCCCGCCCCTCCGCTGCTGCCGCTGGCAAGGGCGGGGTTGCTGCGCAGCGCCAGGAAATCCCGCATGTACTGGCACATGATGGGGGGCCAGCGCCTGCACAACGGGAACCAAAAACGGCTCAGTCGAGATGGTCCTTACGTGGCCCATGCGCCAATCCGTCAACACGCGCGAAATGCATTTCGGGGCAGGCAGGCAGCCCCAAGCCCCCTCGCAGCAGAGGAGAATGAATTGAACGCATTAGGCAGCCTCAACCAACCTGATGCGCAGCAGCCAGTCCTCGTCCTGGTACTTGCTGCACCCGGTGGTGATTGATGTGCAGGCAAAGTTCCACTCCGCTTCGGCGGCCGCCTCCTGGCCCTGCAGTAGAGGAGTCGAGAATGCAGAGTAGAGGTCGAGAGTGCAGAGTGGAGAGTGCAGGCTGGTCAAGCGCAGCATGAGTGCGGACGCCGGCACTTGGGTGCTGAGGGTGTCCATGAAGTCATAAACCAACTGCTCCTAGCCCTTCAGCAGTGCTGCGCTTGCCTGCCGCCAGTACAGCGCCGCAAGGGCGGCCCGCATGTCCACCGATCCAGGCGCCTTCCTGCAGTCAGCAACAACAGGCAAGACATGGGATGACTGGCTGGCCAGCAAGTGAGTGGGTGCTGGGCGCCGTCTTGCGTGCCACTAGGGCGTCACTCCACCAGTCTGCACACCGACCTGGCTGCCCATCCATGCGCACCATCCCATGGGTGCCAACCCATGCGCACCACCCCATGCACCATCCCATGCACCCGCCCCCCACCCACCCCGCCCCCACCTGGCAATGGCCTGCATCTCCCTCACTGCCCCCTCCTCGTCTCCCAGCTGCGCCAGCATCAGGGCAGCATTGGATGACGCAAACACAGCCCCATCCAGGCGGGGGGTGGTGGAGCGGCCATAGCGAAATCCGCTCGCCCGCTGGAAGCCCTCTGCCGCAGCCAGGTAGCTGTTCCGTGCGCGTCGCCACTCGCCTGCACCCGGCAAAGTGCGGCGGGAGAGCGGGCGGCAGTGCCAGACGTGTAGCAGCGCAGAATGCACCGCCGCACCGTGACGCAGCAGACGTTCTGGGACAGCACAGACAGCACAGGCCAGGTCCCACCCCGCTGAGAGGCACGCAGCCCCAGGCGCACCCAGGCTGGAGTGGCAGTTGCCGCGGCTGTTGAGCACATACGGGTCGGGCAGCTGCCCCGCCGCCTCGGCCACTTGCAGCGCGGAGTTGTAATCTTTCAGTGCTGCCACCCAGTCACCAAGGCCCTCATACGCCAGCCCACGGCCTGCAGGGGTGCAGGGCGGGCGGCGGCTTTGCAGGCTGCAGGTGTGGACAGCTGGCCCCCGTGAGATGGCTTGCCAGGAGGAGCACGCCAAATTTGCATCCTCGGGCGTGTCCCAGCAGCAGGTGGACAGGCAGAACACGCATCGTCCAGCATCTAGGAGCCCAGCGGCGGGCAGCCTGTCGAGTGCTGGTGTCAACCCGGCATGGCCACAGCACAGCACAGCAGACTGCCACGCACCCGACAGCAGGCGCGCGCGGTCGACTTGTGCCTCGGCCGGCAGCCGTTTGAGCGCAAAGTCGAAGTCGTCCAATGCTCCGTAAAAGTTCTTGGCATCCACCAGCGCCTGCAGTGGGCAGGGAATTGTTTTTGCAATTTTTGCAATGAGCACCTGCCTTTGTTTGGGGCAGGACGGCAGGGTTGTCGAACCGGCCCGCCACCCAGTTGACCCTGGCACGCGGCAAACTTGCAGCATAACCGCCAGCTCTGCAGGCGGTGCCCCCAGCAGCCGAGCGCCCCCACCTGCGCCCGCATTTCCCGCCACCGCAGCTCCTGCGGCTCCTGGCGAACCAGCTCGTCCAGCGCCCCGAGTGCGGCATTGAAGTCTCTGTTGGCGTACGCCTCGGCAGCTGCCGCCTGTAGCTCCTGCTGCCGCGGCGAAGGCGGGGAGGCGGCGGCGGCGGCTGGGAGCGGCACCAGAGCCGCCGCGGCCAAGCTAGCTGCTGAGGCGATCCATGCGCGCCTGCTGGCAAGCCATTGCGATTGGTTGGTGGGTTCCTCTGTGTGCTGCGGCAGCGACGGCACGGACGCTGCAGATGGGCGCAGCGCGTGTCGCGATGCCCTGTGTAGACTCCGATCGGCTTTCGGAGCCAGTTGCAAGTTGTTCAGCAGAGCGGTGGGTGCGAGCGCGACCATAGCCCGCTGCTGACCGAAACACCCGGGCCTGGCGACCAGGCTGTAGAGTGTCGAGCCAATTGCGGAGTGCCTGCGACCGCGGGGCGAGCAGTCTCGAGCGAAGCCCTGCTGCGCGCCCGAGTCCCGGCCTGAGAAGGCATGGGAGCAGCGCCTGACCCGCCTCCAGACAAGAACCAGGATGGCGCTGCACCGCCCGAGGGCCGCCAGGGCCCGCAGCCGACCAGCGGCGGCGGCGCGAGCGGCGGCGGCGGCGGCGGGCACCGACGACCCACGCTGCCAAGCCTCCCAGGTCTGTTTGCTCTGTGCATTAGCACACTGTCTGTGCTGCGAACGCTGCTGTGTACCCTGGCGTACTTGCTGCTAGATGCCTGCTCTGCCGCCGCAACCCCTGCGCTCCACCCAACCTGGGCCTTGTGCACTTGGCCACCTTCGTACTTCAGGTTTCCTAGCTGGTGGGCGGCCCAGCGGCCCGCCCGCCCCTGTAGAGCCGCCAGAGCCGCCTGATGAATTCATCGATCCGGTAGGTGACCCAGTGACGTTGCGTCACAGAATGTGCAGACCCAGTGGCGTTGCGCCACAACGTGCAGGCTGCTGCTGTTTGCGCCCTGTCCAACGCTCGCTCATGTGCTTGTGGTCTTGCTTGAGGCGTGCCTGCTGCCATTCTCTCCGGCCCCGCCCTGTAGATCTCCCAAGAGCTGCTGATCGATCCGGTGCTGCTGGTGGAGACCGGGCAGGTCAGCTAGATGTGCTTGCTGCACGCGTGCCTGCCCAGCACCTGCTGGTGCTGCCGCCGCTGGTGCTGGTATGCCCGCCGCACTACATCCGTCAGCTGCACGCCACCCCTGTGCTAACGACCGTGCAATGGCTGCAGAGCTACGAGCGTTCCAACCTGGAGATGTGGTTCAAGCGCTGCCAGGAGTCGGGGCGCCCCTGCACCGACCCGCTGACCCGCCAAGTGCTGCGCCATACCACGGTGAGCGGGCTTCTACCTCTGCCGCTGCTGCTGGTGTTGCGGTGGCGGTGGCTAGCAGTGATGGCTAGCAGTGGCCACACGCATGTGCAGCTTGCCGCTTGGTCGTCTCTTTTCATCGGTCACCGCTGCGCAATCGACTGGAGCAGGTGGTGCCCAACTTCTCGCTCAAGTCGCAGGCTGCCCTGCATTCCCGCTCGTCAAACTGGCACATGTACTGCGGTCTCCTGCAGGTGGTGCCCAACTTCTCTCTCAAGTCGCTGGTCACAACCTGGGCGGAGCGGCACCGCATCTCCGACCTGTCCACCTTCAGCAAGGTGCGCCCAACTGCATTGTCTTCGATGGGTAGAGACGGCCGCGATTCTGATTCACATAAGCACACAAGGCAATGATCAGAGCTGGCGTTCTGCTTTGCATTTAAATTTGGTTGTTGCATGTTTCCCACACGCCTGAAGGATTCTCATCACCCCCCTATAATTCACGCCCCTGATTTCCTTTCACTCAAGCTCGTGGCCCAACCTACCCTCTCCATCCACGCAGGGCATGGGCCGGCAGCGCACGATGGCACGCGTGCACAGCCCCGGCAGCCCTGCAGCCCTGGCAGCAGAGGCGCTTGCCGAGCTCAACCTCGGCCCTGGGGCAGTGCCACATGCGGTGGGTCATGCGGACGGCAGCGCCGTAAAACCCTCCTACCCAGCACTGGCCGGCAGTCGGCTGGGCGCTGGCGACAGCGCGGGTCCCGAACCCGCTGAGACGCCGCCGCCGCTGCAGCGCCGCCAGGCATCCGTGCCTCCCCGCCCCTCCAGCCCACAAGAGTACCCCTCCATTCGGCCGGGCACTGCCCCTCCCGGCAGCCGGAGGCAGGCTGCTGAGGCAGCGCTTTGTGCGCTGCGCTCGGCTGCTGCGCCCGGCGGCGGCAGCGCCAGCGCCAGCAGGGGGGCGGCGCCCTACCATGCCTGGTCGCTCATGCAGCTGGCGGGGGATGCTGAGGGGCGGCGCATCTTGTGGGAGGTGAGGAGAGCTGTGGGGATGGTTAAGCTGTGGATCAACCCGCCTGCTTCAAGCCAGCTGGCTGGCTGGCTGTGCTGTGCTGCAACAAGCAACTCTTGCCTCACCCTACCTTTGGCTGTGCTGCTCAAATACCTGCCCCTGCCCTTGCTCCCTCCAGGAGAACGCCATTCCACTGTCTATCTACATGCTGGGACAGTCGTACAGCCAGCAGCGGCAGGGGCAGGGGCCGGCAGATGAAGACCCCTTGGATGCAGCCAAGCCCGCGCTGTGCGCGCTGCTGCAGCGCCTGGCGGCTCGGGACCGGGGTGCGCCCAGCTGGCTGCTTTGTTGTGTGACCCGTGAAACTCACGGAGTAGGCTGCAAAGGTTGCATGCTGCGTGCTCTTGCAGCGGCTGGCGGCCTGCAACCGAGGTGTTGCCAAGCAGGGAGGCGGTGGTGTTCAGCTGACTATGTGGATGCATATTTTCCCGAGGCCGACTCCGGGGTCCATCTCATGCACCGCTTGGCAATGCCGACTCCTGTCAAGGAAACAGCCCATCTGTGCCACCCTGCTTGCAGAGGTGGCGGCCAGCATCGCGCAGTATTGCGGCACCCATGCGACTAGTATCTCGCTGACCTCCCCGTGCTCTCCCACTGACCCAACTGTCCTCTGCAGAGGTGGCCGCCAGCATCGCCCAGTGCGGCGGAATCCATGCGTTAGTTTGCCAGCTGACGGCCGGCGACCCCGCCCGCCGCGCCGCCGGCTGCTTCGCGCTTTACTTCCTGGGCTGGCAGGGCGCCGCCATTCGGTGAGTTTTCCTGCCTTTGCTACAGGTTTGAATATAAAATGGGGTTGCGGGTGCCGGCTGCTACGCACTCTACTTCCTTGGCTGGCAGGGCGCGGCCATCCGGTGAGGTCAGGTTGTCGGCCGTCGCAGTCTGATGCGGGCATGCAGCATGCATGTCGCAACTGTTGCGGCGGTCCAGGCTGCAGGGAACCGCGCAGCTGTGGGACGGCGCACAACCGCATGCCAGCCGGCAGCTGCAGCATGTGTTGAGATATTGAGCTAGTTGTGCCGCACCTCAACCTTATTGCCGCAGGTCTGCCATTTACGAAGCACTTGCGGAGCATGCAGCCGCGTGCCGGCTGCCGCCTCGCGCGCTCATGGCGTTTTGGCGCTTCTGGGAGCAGCAGCAGCAGCCAGCGGCAGCAGGGCAGGCAGGCAGCCGTCCGGGCAGCCCGTCTGCTGGCTCCCAGGCCGGCAGCTGGAATCACTGTGATCTAGCGGAGGGCCGGGAGGCGCAGTGGGAGCCGCTAGCCCTGCTGCTGCACATGCTGTCAGAGGGCACAGTCAGCAGCGGCGGCGGCACACCCACTGCCGCTACGCAACACATGCTGCAGCAGCTAGATGCTGCCGGCACAGCCATTCCAGCTGTGCTGGCGCACGGGGCAGTGGCCAGCGGCGACCCAGCAGTCAACTTTGCGGCAGCCAGGGCAGCCGCTCTGCTGGTGCAGCTGCCGCAGAACCTGCCGCTGCTCATACCGGCGGTGCTGCAGGCGGGGCAGGCGGCTGCAGCTGGGGCAGCGGATGCAGCCTTGGGAGAGAGTGCAGCCGTTGGCCACCCAGGCTATGCAGTGATCGGCGGCAGCGAAACGGCGGGCGGCAAGGCAGCTGGCAACATGGCGGCATTGCTGTGGGAGCTGTGTTACAGCCCAGCAAGCGGCGGCACCTACCCGCCCGCGGTGCAGCTGGTGCAGCAGGGCGGCGCCTGGCTGCTGCCGGCTCTAGAGGCAGCGCTCGACCCGGCACAGGGGCGGCAGGCGGCGTGCCGCCGTGTGGCGGCCGGCTTCCTGGCCTGCCTGCTCTTCGAGCCGCCGCACCAGCAGCCGGGTATATCTGCTGCGGCGGCAGCAGACGGCATGCGGCGCCTGCTCGCGCAGCCCGCAGCTGCCCAGGTGCTGCAGCGCCTGCTGGCCTTGCTGCAGCCGGATGTGGCAGCCGCGCACCCGCAGGCGGCGCGGGCTGCAGCCCTGGCTGTCGCCAACATGGCAGCGTTTCGTGGTGCAGCGCCGGCAGCTGCGGCGCAAGTGCCAGAGGCCACTCCGGCTGGCATGCGAGCCAAGCTGGCTGGGCTGACCAACCGCTTGAAGAAGGCCACCCCTGGCTCGCTGGGCAGTGGGGACTACAGCCAAGCGCTGGCAAGCGCTGGCAGCACAGCAGAGGGCTCCTCGTCATCATTTGACCGAGAGCAGCCAACTGAGCCACGGGCGGCCCTGCAGTACTTTGGTGCCGTACACCTGCTGCTGCGCCTGGTGCCGCACTGCGGCGCGGCGGCGGCGGCAGCTGAGGCCACCGCAGCAACCGCGGCCCGCGCGCCAGCGGCACCCATGCTTGCCCAGCCCAACACTCTGGCCAGCCCCACTGCAGCTCAGCAGGCGGCGGCGGCGGCATCAGCGGCGGCAGAGTCTGCAGCAGAGCAGCGGGCAGTGTTGGTGGCTGTGTTGCAAGCCCTGAATAACCTCTGCGTAGATCCTGCGGTGGCAGGGCGGCTGCAGCGCTGGGCACGCCCCACAGTGGAGGCGCACCAGCAGCTGACCGCTGCTCTCATGGCAGCTATGGCAGATCCCCACCTGCCGTCCTCC
Source organism: Chlorella sp. Dachan (assembly GCA_006782975.1). Lineage (NCBI taxonomy): Eukaryota > Viridiplantae > Chlorophyta > Trebouxiophyceae > Chlorellales > Chlorellaceae > Chlorella > Chlorella sp. Dachan. The sequence goes on along the minus strand of RRZL01000022.1, from coordinate 1,888,664 downwards.
AGCCGGGAGCACGCCCGCCAGCTCCTGCACACTGAGAGCGGGGCGCCTGGGCAGCGCCATGCGCTGGCGTGCACGCTGTTGGCGCCGCCGGCTCGTGCTGCCGCGTACCCCAACCCCTGAGAAGGCAGGGCTGCCGCGGCTGAGTGTTGTTGTCGAACTGCGTTTCACGAGGCGGGCGGCTTGCCGAGCTCTGCCTAGTTGCCTTGGCGCATGTAGTCTTGTATTCAGTCCGCTTGTACAAACCACAATTTGCCTTTTGATGTCTGTGCGATGCAAATTCTTGTTATAACTGTGCAAGTGTAGAGTGTGTATGGAGCGAGTGTAACATTTCAGAGGCTGTTTTGAGCACAGCTTACAGGTAGGTATGCGCTCGTCGGCAGGCGCTCTGCAAGACATCAGGAAAAACGCGCGTGGGGGACACATGGGGGAGGGCCCAAGTCTCAAATCGTGGAGGTTGCTGAACTGGGTCAAAATGGATGCATGCAGCCAAAAAAAGAGTATCAAAACCTTGGTGCATGCATGGGATCTAGACGAGTCGAGGGGTATCAACCATTCACAGGCGGGAGCGCGGCCCAGAGCCGCCGCCGCCGCCGCCCCCGCTGCTGCCACCCGCCCGGCTGGCGGCCTGCATGTGTTGCTGGATGCGCTGCCGCAGCAGGTGCTTGACCACCTTGCCAGTGGAGTTGAGCGGCAGGACCTCCCTGCCGCAGGCCAGCCCGCCGCCGCCAGCTGGCACAGCGCCCGCAGCGTCGCACAGCAGGAACATGCGGGGCAGCTTGAAGCCCGCCAGCCCTGCGGCACGGCAGTGCTGCTGCAGCAGCAGACCATCCACGCAGCGGCCACCCGGCCCCTCGCTGTTGCCACGGTCTGCTGCTGTGCCGCTGCTACCTCCAGGGCCGCCACTGCTGCCGGGACCGCTTCGGTCGGCCGCAGCCTGCAGCCCCACCGCCACCGCAGCCAGCTGCTGCAGTGCGCCAGGCTGGCGCTGCCGGCCCTGCTGCTCCCACAGAGCGGCCTCAGCTGCCAGCAGGCTGCCATCCATGCTGCTGCTGGTCTCAAGTGAGGAGCCGGGCCGAGAGGCCGACCCCTGCAGCAGCGTGCGGCGCCAGTCCTCTTCGAGTCCAGCTGCCTGCCGCCGCGCCTCTGCTTGGTGCGTGGCACCCCCCGCGCCTGCCCCGCTGCTACTACCGGCAGCCAGGCTGCCGCTGCTGCCACCAGCCGGCGCCACCGCTGCTGCAGCAGCCGCCAGCATGCTGGTGGTCGCCGCCCGCCCTGCCGCCTGGCCATGTGGGGCAAGCAGCACCTGGCAACGAGCGCCGCTCCAGCGCCAGCCGGGGCGCAGCACGACGGCTGCCGCCACGGCCTCGCCCAGGCGCCAGTCGGCTGCACCCACAACCGCCGCCATGGCCACGGCTGGGTGGTCTGCCAGACAACGCTCCACCTCCCATGCGTGCACATTCTCGCCACCACTCTTTATCATGTCCTTTGCACGGCCAAGCAGCCACAGGCGGCCTGCGTGCGAGGGTTGGCGGGGCGCGGGGCAGGGCTGAGGGGGGCCTCTCTTTGTAAGAGTGCACCACAGGCAAGCAGGGCAGGGCCTAGCAGGGCGCCGCAGGGCGTGCCAGCTAGTGCGGGTCTGCATGGCTGCAACAGGACCGGCAGCTGCCGCTCAAACCGACGAATTGTGAGAGTAATGATTGCAAGCGGGCACCGCCTACAGCTCCAGCAAGCAGGTCAGCAGGCCGGCCATCACCGCAGCTCACCCTGGCTCAGGCAGCCCAGGTCCCCTGTCCGCAGCCAACCGCCCGGCAGCTGGGCGGCTGCCGTGGCATCGTCGTCATCCCAGTACCTGCCGCACAGCAGGGCAGTTGATGCCACACCAAATTACACCAACTGCACCAACCTCGACAGAAAATTGATGCCCAGACGCGATCAAGCCAGCAACTCGCCCTGCTGCACACTCTCAGCCACATGCTGCAACCCCTCACGGCTCAAAGCACTCACCCCAGCATGACGTGGGGGCCGCGAGTCAGCACCTCGCCCTCTCCAGCCATCAGCACCCTGCCGCTGCCGCTGCTGCTGCCGTCCCCGTTGCTGCCCCCCTCGGCAGCCTCCCCAGCTGGCGGCTGGTAAATGGCGAGCTCAATGCCGGGCGGCGGGCGGCCCACAAACACGCCGCCTGCCGGCCCTGCCGTCTGGCTGCCACTGCCGCTGCTCTCGCTGCTGGCAGCCTGCCCACCGCCGGCCCCGCTGCTGCCGCCGCTGCTGCCGGCCCCTCCCGGTCCCCACAGAGTGGCAAATGTGAGGGAGGATGCACACTCTGTCATGCCGTACGCCGTGTGCACCGTGGCTGCGGGGCACAGAGCCGCCAGGCCGGATTGGAGGGCTGGGGACATGCCGCCGCCTCCCACCAAGATGCGTCGCACGCTGGGCAGGGCGGCCACGCCTGCTGCGCTGGCGGCGGCAAGCAGGTCGGCCACCATGGTGGGCACTGCGGTTTGAGGGCGGTTTAGGGCGGTTGTCAACCGGCACGAAATGGCAAGCCACCGACATGTACTGGCAACGCTGTGGGCAGCCGTCTCAGCTCCCAGAGCACTCCACTCCACATTGGTTGCAGCGCAGCCTGCCTCATGTGAAACATCAGCCTGCCTGCCCACAAGCATGCTGCACGCCGCTGGCCTCTGTACTGCCGCACCGCCCGCGCACCCACCCGCAATGAAGCTGGTCACGCTGTGCTGCCGGATGGCGGCCAGCAGGGCAGGCCCATCGAAGCGGGGCAGGAACACGTGGCGGGCGCCCGCCGCCAGCATGGCCAGTGCGGAGCAGAGGCCACCTATGTGGAAGAGCGGCGCGGCGTGCAGGTACACATCGGATCCACTGTAGCCGCACTGCAGGACGGGAAGCATGGCGGGTGGGGCGGGAGTCGTGTGGCTGCTTCCATAGGGCTCCCTGCGGTCGGCAAGCCATCTTGATCCAAGCCAGCGCGGCACTTGAGAACACACAGACTGCGGCACATCCAGCATTTGACGCCACCGCACCATGAGCAGCTTGGCCATGCACTGCGAGTGCAGCGCGGCGTGGCTCAGCGTGACGCCCTTGGGCTTGCCCGTGGTGCCTGCCGCAGGCGGGGAGCGGCAGAAGCATGAAGTTAACGCCGTCACTAAGTTGGGCAGTCAGCAAGCGCCGGCGCGAACCCTGGAAAACTAGCCTTTATTCGAGCATGCACAGCAAACAGCCAGCCCCACAATAAAACCCGCCCTCTCACCTGAGGTGTAGACAATGAGGGCGGCGCCGCCTGGGGCGGAGCGCAGCGCCAGGCCGCCGCCGCTGGGGCAGCTGCTGACCAGCGCGTCTGCAAAGGCGAGCTTCAGGCCCGGGGGCGCAGCACCCAGCTCTGCCTGCCGGTACTCGGCTGGGGCGCCCAGCAGCAGCAGGGTTGAGATTGCGCCGTTGGCCGCGCCCGCCGCGGCCAGCGCAAAGCGCAGGCAGGCGGCGTCGGCGATGAGTAGGCGAGCGCCCACCAGGGCCGCCGCTCCCGCGGCCTCAACGGCGCCCCAGCGCCAGTTGAGGGGCGCGGCGATGCCGCCGGCGGCGATGACAGCTAGCAGCGCCTCCAGGTGGCGGTCGGTGGCCAGCGCGGCCACGCACACCCGCTCGCCGGCCTGCAGCAGGCAGGTGGCGGAGCGGGGGTTGGAGTGCTTGCAGAGGAATGAATTGAGCAGGGGAGTGTCGCCGCAGCAGCACCATGCCAACCCACACAACCGTCCCTGTGCCTGCGCCGCACCTGCATGCCGAGGCGCTGCACCAGGGCGGCGGCCAGCGCCGACACGCGGGCGGAGGCTTGGCGGGCTGTGGTGGCGCGCCCCTCGCACAGGAACATGGGCGGCTGGGCGGCTGTATGGTCGGGAGCACTGCCGCCCGCGCCTGCATCGTCGGGAGCGGCGGCGGCGGTCGCCGCCGCCGCGTGAAGGTAGCCGGCGATGTGGGCCATCTAGGGCTGGTGGCGGGCCACCCACTCGCTGTACGACTCGTGTGCGCACAGGTCGGCCGGCAGGCTGGCCAGCAGCACCACTTTGCAGGGCGGCAGCGCTCGGCTCATGCTCTGGCGTGCTCCATACGGGGTAGAGGCGGGCCTGGATGTCGGGGGTCTCGAGTGCGCAAGCAGGGAGATGGAGTTGCACTGGGCTCAGCCCCCAGCCAATGATCGGACCCTGCTGCCGTGCTGCGCCCCCGCCTGTCTCCAGCTGCTTGGCTGGGTCTTCCACATTTGCGACAGGGCTCCAGTCGCCCGCTTCCCGGTCCCTCAGCAGGGCGCTGCCGACTCAAACGCCACACACTCGGTCGCCCCCGCCCGAAACGCCGGCTCCAGCTGACCGCGGCGCAGCTTGATCATGCAGCGGCCGGGGCCGGGTGGGGCGGCCGGCTGGGCGCCCGGCCAGCCCGCTGGAGGCCCCGGCGAGCCTCCCCACTTTGGGGACAACCCGGCGGGGCCTGCAGATGGGGCGGCGGACGCTGAGGGAGACGCCGAGGCGTCCATGGATGGGGAGGAGGACCCCGTCAAGGTGTGGGACCCCGCCGCCGCCGCGGCTCACCCGCCGCCCAACCGCAGCGACCGTGCCCGCTTGCCTGCGCCCGAACACGCTCGTGCAACCTTGTTTGTCCCCTTGCACTTCGTCCCAGGTGGTGGTGCGCATCCGGCCGCCGCTGCCGCGCGAGCTGCACGGCTTCCGCCCCTTTGAGAACGCGGTGCTGGTGGACCCCGCGCACCAGCTCATCACGCTGAGCGAGAACCTGGCAGCGCTCAGCAACGGCGGCGTGGAGAACGGCATCGTGAGCGGCAGCGTGGGGGGGTTGAACAGGTTACAGGTTGTTGGGCGCACTTGCTGCATGTGTGCGACGATGCCGCGCCGAGCGGCTCTATTGCCTTCCTTGGCCGGCGCGTTCCCCAGCCGGCTGGTGCACCTCTGTTCACACAGCACCCCCCTGAAACACATGCTGCCCCTTTCCCAACCTGCAGGTGTACAACAGCTACCGCTTTGGCTTTGACCGCGTGTACGGCCCGGAGAGCACGCAGGAGGACGTGTATGCGCAGTCAGCCCGCAGCGCCGTGCACAACGTGCTGCAGGTGCGGCAGCTGGGCAGCTGGGTGCTCGTCCACACCCGCCGTGCTGCATCCACTGCAGCCTGCCCTCCCTGCCGGCGCGTCCATGATTGCTCTGCTGTGCTTGTCGGCTGCTGCAGGGCTACAATGCCTCCATCATCGCCTACGGCCAGACGGGCACGGGCAAGACGTACACGATGGAGGGCGAGCGCGTGGGGCCGGTGCGCAGGCTGGGCGTTGAGAGTCGGCCCATGCTGGATTGGAAGGCTGGCTGGTCCAAGCAGGGTTGTTGCTGGTGCTCACTCGTGTGCGCAGGCTGGCTGCTGCAGCCATGCTTGGGATGGCATCCCCGCCTGGCGCTGAACCGGCTGAGAGCTTGCCTCAGCGAGCGCCTGGTGCATGTGGCTCACTTCCATGCTGCCAACTGCCCTCATGCCGCTGCAGGCTCGCGGCATCATTCCCCGCGCCATCGAGGACGTGTTTGGCTACATCCAGCGCGACACGGGCGAGCGGTGCAAGTTCCTGGTCCGCGCCTCGTACCTGCAGATCTACAACGAGGTGCGGCGGTTGCGGGGGCTGTGTGTCTGGCGGTTGTTTTGTAGTTGTTTTATGCATGTGCAGGAGGACAGACTGTCGGTGCTGCTACGCTCTGCACATTGCTCGCTGCCGCTGGTCTGCAGCGACGGCCTTGCTTTGGTCTTTGGTTGCCTGCAGGTCATCTCCGACCTGCTCAAACCGGAGAGCCAGAACCTGGTGGTGCGGGAGGACCGGCGGCGCGGCGTGCACGTGGAGGGCCTGTCTGAGTGGGTGGTCCGCTCCCCCGCAGGTGGGTGAGGGTCTGCGGCTGTGCACGCAGCATGGCAGACTGCGATGCATAGGGGACTGTTGCTTTTCAGCAGGGTTGATGGCTGTTGCAGCTGCAGAGTCAGATGCCGACACTGCTGTGGCTCATGACACTGTGCCTGCTGTGCAGAGGTGTATGCGCTGATGGAGCGCGGCGCAGCAGCGCGCACAACCGGCGCGACCAAGCTGAACGAGATCTCCTCGCGCTCGCACGGTGTGCTAGGCAGTACAGGGCTAGCCAGCATGTGTTTGCCTGTGAAGCTGCCCTGTCAGTGCGTGCCTGGCTGGCCCTGCCCCTGCTGCTGCTCAGCCCCTGCTGCATGCATTCATCCCTCGCAGCCATCTTCATGCTGATTGTGGAGAAGTCGACGCCGCTGGATGGCGCCAGTGGCGACGGCGGGCAGGCGGGGGTGGCGCCAGGTGTGTGCAGGGCCGCAAGTACCTGTGAGCTGGAGGGCCGCCGCATTGCTCGCCTGTTTGCTTGTTTTCAAAGGCCTCCGTCTTTGTTACCAGCTCCTTCTCGCATATTCATGCACTTGCAGGCATGGGGTCATCCTCTGCCCGCGAGACGCGCCAGAGCGTCAAGGTGCGCCCGTGCGGGCAGGCATTGCCAGCAAGCACATGCTGTGGCAAGCAGATTGTTGTTACCCAGCGTGGCCATCCACTCCAGCTCTGACCCACCAAACTCTGACCCAGCCCGCATCTAGCCGCCCGCCCGCAGGTGGGCAAGCTGAACCTGGTTGACCTGGCGGGCAGCGAGCGCGTGCACGTGACGGGCGCCACCGGCAAGCGGCTGGAGGAGAGCAAAAAGATCAACCAGGTGCGCTTGGGTGTGTGGGTACGGTGCTTCCAACTGCAGATGGCAGTTTAGTGGGCCATGTCTTCTCAGGCGTTGCTTGTATGTCTGCTCTTTTCGGCAAACTGTCTGACACAACTGCTGCTGCGCTGCGCGCCCTCACCTGCAGAGCTTGTCGGCGCTGGGCAACGTGATTGCGGCGCTGACCGACCCCAAGGGCCGCGATGGGCGCCCACACGTGCCTTACAGGTGTGCATAGTGCGGCACAGCTGTGGGCGCAGTTGTTTCCTGATCACGTTGTTACGGAACCTGCGCACCCGTCGCCGCTAAACGCAGCCCCATCCCAATGTACCGCACATGCCGACCTCACACTGCCACGCCCGCCCTTGCCCTAGGGACTCCAAGCTGACCCGCATCCTGGAGGACAGCCTGGGCGGCAACTGCAAGACCACATTCATGGCCATGGTGTCGCCCGCGGTGGAGGCCTTTGCAGGTGCGGCTTGGATTGGTTGCCCGTTAGCTGAATGGCCGGGGGCGCATGCAGCAGCGCTCGGCAGCTGGGTGTGCCTGGGATTGCAAGTTAGGCCAAGCCGGCGGGTGACACGCGAGGTGTCTGGTGCTCTGTGCAGAGTCGTTGTCCACGCTCAAGTTTGCCAACCGCGCCAAGTGCATGCGCAACCTGCCCAAGGTGAGCTCCGGCTGCCCTGGCACTGCGCTGCTGTGTGGACATGTGCTTTCTGTGGGTGCCAACCTGGGTTGGCTATAGGGATCTTTGAGGCAGCATGTGCCTCCTTTCACACCTACCTCATCCAACGCGACTGCCGCCGTGCCTCAGGTGAACGAGGACCTGGACCACCGCACCCTGCTGCGCAAGTACGAGCGCGAGCTGCGCCGCCTGCGGGCCGAGCTGCAGCAGAAGTCCAAGGACCTCGTGGACAAGCGCCTGGTGCTGCAGGTGCGGTGGTTGCTGGTGCTGCAGGTGTGGTGGTTGCTGGTGCTGCAGGTGTGGTGGCCAGGCTTGAGCTGCAGGATGCTGTAGTGGCACAGGTCAGCAATCGCCGCGCAGCATGCATAACCAAAGTGCGATGCGCCACAGGCAAGCAGCAAGGCAGTTTCCACCTGTGCCCCTGACAGATTGAGGAGGCGCGGCGGCGGGAGCAGGCGGACAAGATTGCGGCCATCAACGCGCTGGAGCGGCAGAGGTGGGCGGGCGTGCCTGTGTGGGTTGCTGTGGGCTGGTGGAAGCGGCAGAATGCCAAGCTGCAAGTGCAGGGCAGCTTTCCAAGAAGCCCGCCTGCCCCCACCGCCTGCCGCAGTCAGGAGATCATGCGGCACAAGCAGGCGATGGCGGCGCTGCAGAGCCGCATCGCGTCCATGCAGAGCCAGCTGCTGATAGGCGGGCAGAAGATCGAGGACACGCCGCAATTCAGGTGCAGAGGGATGCGCACGGCAAAGTCGCATGCCTTGGTGGCGCGCCGCCTTGCTTGCCATCCGTGTGCTGCTGGTATGGCTCGCTCACTTTAATGTCCAACACACCTGCCTGCCCTTGCCCACACTCACACACAGGACGCTGCTGGCCAAGGAGCAGGCGCGCATCCGCCAGCAGTACGAGGAGCGGCTGCGCGACCTGGAGGCGGAGCGGCAGGGCATGGTGGAGGACAAGGCGCAGGTGTGTACCAGGGTGGCTGCTGGGGGGATGGGCCCCCTGCTGGGAGACGTAAGTGGCGCGGCCTTGGGTGCGAGCAGAGCAGCTTGAGCTGGAGGTAATGAGCTTGCCACGGCGGGGGCGGCACGTGAAGCTCCAAGCCACTGCGTCACGCATCTCAAAACAATGCTCTTAAACTGTGCCGCCACCCCCGCCCGCCGCGCCGCCAGGTGGAGCGCTACAAGGCGCTGCTGCTGAAGCAGCGCGACATCATGATTGCGCTGACGCAGCGGCTGAACGAGCGGGACGAGCAGATCTTGGCGCTGCAGGCGGAACTGGAGGCGTACGACACACACCAAAAGTGAGCGGCCCGCTACATTGCACGTGTGGGGGTTACGGCTGGCTTGTCAGCAGCTGTGCGCCGGTTGCCCCATTGCCCGCGTTGATGAGGCTGCATGATGCATCCGCCATTGCGCTGCTCCTCCTGTCGCCAAACACCTCGACACCCTCGGCATGTGCACCTGCTGCTCCTCCTGTCGACCAGCACCACGCACCATTGGAATCCGCCATTCTGCTGCTCCTTCCTGCCACAGGACGCTAGAGGACCAGCTGGACAAGAAGACGGCCGAGCTGATCACCCTGCGCAAGGCGGCCTTTGAACACAACCGCGTGGCGGCACAGAAGGACGTGCGGCTGGAGACTGCCGCCGAGGGGCAAGGCGGCGGCGACGCCGACTGGGAAATCCCGGCGGTGTTTGCTGGCTCGGCAGCGGGGCCGCAGCAGGTGGCGGACAGCGACTGGGGCGGCAGCGAGGCCAGCAGCCCGAGGGCGCGCCGGTTTGGCAGCAGTGAGTGGGGCGGCGGCGCCAGCAGCAGCGCCTTTGCGCCTGCAGCGTCAGCAGCAGCAGTGGACAGCTTGCAGCGGCAGCTAGAGGAGCTGAGGCTGCAGGCGGGGCAGCAGCAGGTGGCAGCAGCAGAGCGGGAGGCGCAGTGGCGGCAGGAGGCCGAAGCGCTGCGTGAGCAGGTGCAGCAGGCGCAGCAGCAGCAACAACAGCAGCAGCAGGATGGCGGGGGGAGCAGCAGTCGGGCAGCAGCGCTGGCGGCCCAGTGCGACTCGCTCAGCAAGGAGCGGGACGCTCTGCGCACCATCCTGGACAGGTGTGGGTGTGTTGGCTTGCCATGAGCGCGTGGGAAGGCATTCATGCCGACGGGCTGTATGCCTTGCTGCTGCCAAGTGCCAACTGGGCTCGTGTGCATATGTGCTATGGCGATCATAGCGCACCACTGAGCGTTGGCTGTTCCCCACTGCCCCAAATGCCGCTGTGCCTGCAGCAAGGTGCGGGTGCTGGTGGACGACATCGGGCGCAGCATGGGCGAGCTGTCGCCAGAGGTGGGTGCCGGAGCGCTGGGGCGGCGGCTCGACTACCTCGGCAAGCTCGTTCGAGCAACGGTGCAGGCCATGGCGGCACCGCCAGCGCACTAGCTCATCAGGGTTGTTATGAACATACCACAACTACAGATGATGCGTAGCCCTTGTAACCAGTGGCAGAAACGGGCTGGCATGTGCCCACATGTGGTCAGGTGTCAAGTTGCGGAAGCTGTACAGATCTTGAAGCAGGCGCAGGCAGACAAAGGTTTGACAAGCAGAGTATTGTACACATGAAGCAGGTTTGTGAAGTTGGGAGGCATTGTGTTGTGTGTCTAGCATTCGTTTGTTTGCCGAGCTGCGCCGCCATGCGGCCGCTGAGTGGCGCTGCGCAGCGTGGCTCAGGCCTCGGCAGCAGCCTCCTGCTCCTCTAGCGCCTGTGCCAGCTCATCCGCCAGCTGCTGGCCGCCCTCGATGTCATTGAAAGCGCCCTGCACCGCGGTCAACCAGCGCTCATCCAGGAACGCGTGGATCTGGGTGCGGGCGGGAGGCGGGCATTCACATGGCAGGTGAGCAGGTAAGCAGGTGAGCAGGTAAGCCAGCCGTGCAGCCAGCAGCACTGCACACAATGTGCCGCCACTCGCAACCATTAAACCAATCCCAGCACTGCCCACCTGTCCCATGTTGGTGAAGCGGTGGATGCGCTCCACGCGCCGCTCAGCACCTGCCAGCTGCCTGCTGCCCAGGTACCGCATCACCCACACCTCCACCCGGATGCCCTCTGCGCCGTGCGCGTCAAACAAAGCCTGCAGTGGTGGGGCAGTAGCAGCACAGCAGGATGGAATCGGACGGAGGGGACTATTGGGGACAGCGATTGCAGGCAGCTGCACTGTATCCCCAGGTTCAGGAACCCCAGGCAGCCCCATCCTGTGGATGCAGAAGTAAGGGCACACCCAATAGGCACACCTGCAGCTTGGCGCGCAGCTTGGGGTACCCCAGCGCCGCCTCCTCCGGTTCCTGGTCACTGAAAATCTCGATGATCGCCACCACCTTGCGCTCCGGCTTGGATGGCGGCTTGTCGCCATCGTCGCCGCCACCGCCGCTGTTGGGAGGGGAGCAGGGAGGGGCAGCGGCCGGTGGTCAGCAACATTGTTAACTTATGTTTCTTGTGATGCAACGAGCTAGCCGCTCCTGCCTGCATCAACAACCTGTGTCGCAGCACGGCGTCTGTGCCAGCCCTGAGCCTGCCCCGCTGCCGCCCACCAACACGGCGCACCCGCAGGGCACGTGCACCACCATATCAGGGACGGCTGTGTGGGTCAGGCCATCTTTGTCCTTGTAGTGTGCTGGCCAGTTGTAGAGGTGCTGCAGGGCGGGTTGGGCATGGTGTGCGGCCACTGGGCTGCAATGCGTGCGCAAGCAGGCGGCAGCAGGGCAGCCGGCCACCAGCACCAGCAGCGGCAGCAGCTTGGTGCATCCGTAGACCACATGAGCAACGGAACAGGGCTGCCAACGGCTGCAACAGAGTATGCAAGTACAGCAACTTGAAGCTCTAAGGCACTGCAAGATAACCAGCCAACTTGCCGGGCTGCCCGTCAGCCAGATGTTCTCGGGCGGCTGGTGCTCGTGCGCCTCTCGGCCGGGGGCAAACTCATCATCCACCACACAGTAGGCGAATGCGGTGATCTCCTGCAGCAGTGCGCATCCATTGCAAATGGGCAGGTGGGTGCAGGGGCCGGTCCTGGCCGGTGGCAAGTGGCATAAGTTGCTGGGTTCAGGTTGGGTTGCTTCTTTCAGTTCAGGCAACAGAGGGGGCTGGGCCCACTGCGAAGCAAACCCAAAAACACGCATGTGCGTTGTGTCCCACCTTGCAGGTGTCGGCCTCCACGCGGCCGTACTTGCCAAACAGGTTCTCCACCACTGCGCGCGGCTCGGGGGCAGACATCCCCAGCGGGTCCTGTAGTAGGCAGCAGCAAGGGAGGATGGGTGAGCGACTGCAATTTGTGGGGCTACTGACAACTTCCAGCAGACTACCCAGCACCACAGTGCTCTCTCCCGAGCTGACCTTCTGCCAACGCAGCAGGGCTTCGATCTTGAGGCGTAGCCCCCGGTCTGCAAACGCACGCTTCTTCACGGCTGACATGTTCTTGCGGAAGTCCACAGTCTGCGTACAGGGCAGCAGCAGCCTGCGCTTGGCAGTGGCTGCAAAGCACGTGCCCTTGCACTCTGGGTGCACAGTGCAGACCTGGCTCCCCACCCCACCCGCCCACCACCCCCTACCCACATGCTTGTGCATGACTTCCTTCTCGTACAGCTTGTGCCGCGCCGCTGCGTTGGCAGGTGCATCGCGGGTGGCCTGCAAGACAGATGGCAAGACCGTGCCATGTGGCAACGGTGAGCTGCAAGCACGCAATGCCACGGCATTTGAAGGCAGCAGTGCGCACCTTGCGAAGCTTGGCCGCCTTGTCGTAATACTCGGCACGCGCATCAGCGTCCTCCTGCGGCAGGGAATGGAGCAAATAAATTAGTGGGGTTGCAGGTTGGGTCCGAGAACCGAGTCGTCCTCCAAGTCAAATGGCTAATCAGTCAGACGGCCGCCAAACCAGTTCTCAAAGAACTGCACAACAGCCTGTATTGCTGCACTACGGACCTTCAGCGCGTCATGGAACCGCTGAAGCCCTTCGTCCAGCTTCTCCCTGTGTGCTGAGTTGGACATGAGGGCCTGCAAAGCGGGCAACAGGATGCGTGTCAAAGGGAGCCTTTGCGCACGCTGGCATCGATTGCTTCGAGTGTGGCGTGCCGGATATGTAGGCCAGGGGGTGCTCCTGTGCAGATGGTAAGATGGGTATGGCAACTTAACTCTGCACATCATTCCGGCCCGCACCTTGCCCGCTGCGCTCTTGGCCTGGGTGTGGAACAGCCACGGCTTGTCCTTGCGGACCGCCTCGCGTGCCGCCGCCAGCACCATCTGCAGGGCGTTGTCGGACGCCTTGACATGCGCCTCCCACGCCTGAAAGCAAAGCGGGCGGAGCAGGGCAGTGAGGTTGTCGCTTGAGCATCATCGGGCCTGCCCACCGTGGCCTCGCTGCAATTTCACCAGCATGCTGGCATACATTCAATCGCAGCTACATCTCCACGCTGCTGCGGCTGCTATGACGCAACTTGCCTGCAGGCTGACGGGCGCGGTGTCGGCCAGCGTGTGCTCCGCCAGCTTGGCTGGGTCAAAGTCACGCTCCGTAACCAGGTTCAGTGCATCCATGGTGCAAACATTGCCAGTGAGCATTGCAAGGGTGTTGCGCTTGGCCACGTGCAGCACAGCAGCGTCGCTGTCCATGGACTCGGGCGTGGGCAGGGCCTCCTCCCAACTGCAGAACTGCAGGGTGGAAAGGGCGTGGCGGAGCGTTTGAGGTAATCTCTGCAGCTGTGGCCTGATTATGCGCCCTTTGGCAGGACAAGCAGCAAGCACAATCCCCAAAGAATCAAAACAAACCCCTACCCTGCAATTTGGCCCACCTGCTCGGTTGCCGCTGCTGCTTGCCGGGCACGGGATTTGCGCTTGGGCGTGGGCTTGGCCTTGCTGGTTGAGGCCGCCTGTATGCGAGAGAAAAAGCTTCTGTCTCAGTGCGATAGCAGAAGAAAATCGGCTGATTTAAAGTCATACTGAGCTAGAAGGAGCCCAGCAATAATGCTGCAGGTTGAGGATATGTTGAGCACAGCCGTGTCTGCATACAGCTTGAATCACCATGCCCACCCGACGCCGGCTGATTTTCCCTCCCTCGCCAAACTCTCACTCGCCTGCTGCCCATCGCCGTGGCCAGCCTCGGTCTGCACCTGCAAACAGGGCGGCGCGGGCAGTGAAAAGACGGCTGCTCATGGTGCGGAATGTTCCATAGCCCAGGTGAGCACGGCCACGACAAATTGAAAATGGGTCTGAAACATCACATCAGCCCTGCACGCTGCCCCACGCCCTACCGTAGCACTCCCTTCAGACAACCCACCTGCACCTGCACCTCCTCCTCCTCCTGCCTGGCGGCTGCTGCGGCTGCTGCGGCGGTGGCTGCACCATCATCTGCGGCAGCCGGCTTGGTCTGATCGCGACCCTGCCGGAACAGGAAGCAGCACGGTTCTAAAGTTGCTTTGGGACCACTCTGTTTAGTTCCATCTTGCCAGAGACACTGCTGTCTGTGCTACTCATCCCTTGCTGCAGTACTCCCTCCCTACCTGGTCTCCTCCGTGGCCCGCCGCACCCTGCTGCACCCGCTTGTCGTGCGCGTCCACCGCCTGCGAGCATACAAGCACGCATTGCAAAGCGCACTTCGACCGGCTGCAGCTACAATAGCTGATCGTGCGGCTCAAAGCAGCAGCAACTTTCAAGCCAAGCAGCATGGCAATCAACGCAATGGCCGTCTGCACCTGTGCACCCGGCAACACAGTAATAGCAAACAGACTCTCGTGTCGCACCTTCTTGGCAGCCTTGAACGCGGTGCGTGCTAGCGTGGTGGCTTTGAAGTCACCTGACTTGCCCTTATACTTCTCGCTGCAAAACTGCTTGTACTGTACCAGCAGGGGGCTGTCCTCAGGCAGCCCTGCAAGCACAGCCTTGGCAGCTTGCGGCTCGCCCCTGTCCAGGTGCAGCACCGTGTTGGGCAGCGCGCCCAGCCGGCGGGGGTTGCCTCCACAGGCCACCATGTACACCAGCCGGACGGTCTCCTTGAGCGCCGCACCACGGCCATTGGTGCGGTTCTGCGAGCTCTCGGGCGGCATTACGCCTGCGGGTGGGTGGATGGATGATTTAAAATTGGTTTCAAGCCGACAACCACTTGGCTGGCTTCAAGCTACCCAGCTTGCTGGCAAGGCTATGCACGTAAGCACCACAGGTGGCAGATTAACATCAACCCAGCCTGAGATTGATCAAAGTCCCCTGCACTACCATCCCCTGTCAACGCCTCTCCTTTACAGCTGCAACTCACCGTCGAAGGAGATGCCGCCGCAGGGCTTGCGAGGGTCTGGCACCAGCTGGGCAACATTGGCCCGACAGTGTGCCAGGTCAGCCTGCACCTGCTGCGCTGCTGCCTCCGCCGCTGCCTTGCTCTCGACCAGAGCCTGCTGCAGCGCAGCTGACTCCTGCAGCACCGCAGCAGCCTGCTCCGCTGTGATGCTGGCGCGCTGCCCCTCCTGGTCTGTGAGACCCACCAAGGCTGCCACCCTGCTCTCGAGCCGTTCCAGGATGGACTGCGCTTGGGGGTCGCTGCAGTCCAGCTCCCCCTCCCGTAGCAGCCGGCTGACTGTGGTTATGGATCTGCAGACCGCGGCCCCCACGCTGTCGCTGTAGCCGCCGCTGCTGCCGCTGCTGTCTAGCGCCTCCAGCAGTAGGTCCAGGGTGTGACCCAGCTCCTGGCTGCTCATCCGCTGCATCATTGAAGCATGGCGCGCAGCCTGGAACTGGCGCACCGCCTGCTGCGCCTGCTGTGCATTGCCGCCGCCCAGGCTGCGCTGGGCGTGCGCCACAGCAGTCGAGTAGGCACGGCCACTGGCGCCCACCTCCCGTGCGCATCGCAGCGCGTCAGCGGCCAGCTCCTGCATGGGGCAAGGGGTGATTGGCGGGGCGGGCATGAGGGCATGTGGCCGCTTGACTTGGTGCAGGCTGCGTCCTCAAGCAGCCAGCATCGATAGCTAAGGACCTCAACAGGCAACCCCGCAGGCTCTCCTGCCTCCTCACCGCTGCGTTGGCAGACACTGGGGCCGGGTCCGCCTGCTTGCTGTTCATGCCTGAGCTTGTGGCAGCAGGAGGGGCCTCCCTGCCCCGCTTGCGCTCGCCAGTAGCGGCTGCCTCTGATGCGCTCCGGCGGCTGCCGCCGCCCCCGCCGTTGCTACCGCTGCCGCCCAGCAGCCCAGCCGGCTGCAGGCTGGCCGCCGTTGCAGCAGCAGCCTCAGCCGCCTTGAGATCCGCTAGCAACTCCAAACAGTCCGAGCGGCTAGGGCGGCCGCCTGGGCTGCCAAACAGAGCGGCTCCAGCAGACCCGGGGCTGCGGGGGCTGCTACCCAGGACGGGGGCTGGCGCAGGAACAGTGGCGCCAGAGCTACCGCCCACGCCGAAGCTCGACTTGGCAGTCAGGCCTGACTTGGCAGCAGCCACTGCGGCTGGTGCAGCTGTAGGTTGTTGCGTGCTGCCACCCCGCTCGGCGGCAGCGGCTGCTGCTGGCATGGGAGCGGCTTGCTTGCTGGCGGCAGCTGGGCCGGCGATGCCGCCTGGCTTGATGGCAGGCGTGGCAGCTGGCGCACCAGCCGCCTTGCTGCTGGCGCCGGCGCCCTGCTGGCCAGCGGCAGCTGGCTGGGTGGTGCTGCTGGCCTTGACTGCAGCCGCCGCAGCAGGCGCAGGTGGCGCCGCTGTCGCATGCCCCTGGGCAGCAGCGGCACCTGCTGGTGCCAGTGCCGCTGCCTTGCTGGTGCCGTCCTTGCTCTTCTTACGCAGCTCAAGGGTCAGCTTCAGCTTCCTGCAGAGGAGCAGTGCAGTTTGCTGTCAGGCGCTTGCACGTTGGTCATGCTTTTGGGTCATGAATGTCAGCTCGGCAAAGAGCGCGGTGACCAATTCACACCCTCACATAAGCAGCTGACCATTCGTCCTCCCTCACTCACAGCACTCGATCCCTGTGAGCTGTGAAGGCCTTGGTCAGCTTCATACTGATTGACTCCATGACCAGCAGTTCCAGCTTGCACTCCACCTGGAACGCAGCAGGGTCGGTCGGTGTCAGGGTACAAGCCTGCCGTGCCATGGCCGCCTCCCATGTCGAGCCAGCATCCATGCATGCAATCACCTCAGCCTTGTAAGGTGCAGACGAGCCAATCAGCCTTTTAATGCCGGAAAAAACGCCCACCTTGCAGCCCTCCCGCTCGTCCGCCCGAATCTTGCCGACATCAATCGCCAGCCGGACCCGCTGTGGCGCCATCCCGATGCGGGAGGGCTCCACCTGCAGATCACAGGTGGTGAATTGACGGCAGAAGGGGAGAGCAATCAGCGTCCTGGCATTCTTCACAACACTCCAGCTCCTGGCGCAATAATGGTATCCGCAGCCCGCGCACCCCTTGCGCACCTCGATGCAGTCGTCGTTCTCCTTCCTCAACAGGAACGCGACGTCCAAGCTCAGGGGCGCCTGCAGAAGGGAGCCGAGCCAGGGGGGCAAGTCTTCGAGCGGCGGCGGCAGCGGCGGCGGTGGCGGCAGGAGGGCTGGGCGGTAGCAGCCGCAGGCCGCCCTGAGATCGATCAGCTGATTGTGTGTGTGCACTTCCGACCTCTCACCGGGATGTCCAGCTGCACGTAGGGGCAGTTCTCGTCCGCAACTTCGTGCACCAATATGTCCAGCTCTCTGCCTTTCACTACATTGCAGCGCGCGATCCAGTGCTGTCCCTTGTCGGGCGCGAGCCTGGCGGGTGCCGCCCTCGATGGTGGCCTCCAGGCCCCACTGCACCATGGCGCTGTGACCGATGCCTTTGGTTCCAGGAGCAAGTCTGCAGAAGCACCACAAGGCAGGCAGCCAGACGGCACAGCCTCCCTAGACGCCCCATGCAGCGAGCGCCGCTGCGCCACCCCGTCCTCGCCCGCCTCGAATCAGTGCCACGCTTTCCTCATCAGGACAGGCTTGTTACATAAATTAACATGAATAAAAACACCGATACGTATCGCTTGTCCTAGCCGATGCTGTCTGGCACCCTCAGCCGCGCGCAGCCTGCATCATCTCCCGCACCGCGCCCGCGTGCGGCGCCATGGCGCCGCCAGCGCCCACAGCCTCCGCCACCCAGCCCGCCCACTGCCCAGTGAGGAACTTGTCCAGCGCCTCAAAGGTGGTGAAGCGGTGCTTGCGCTCCACAATGCAGGAGGGCTGCATCATGTCGCGCATGTAGGGCGGCTGGCCCATGACCCACACCTCAAAGCCGGGGTGCTGCCCGAAACCTGCCGCCAGCTTGCAGCGCGACTTGCGGAAGCCGCCAATGGCCTCCTCCTCACGCTGCCGCGAAAGTGACTCCACGACCTGTACAGGGAGACACAGAGCGGGCGTCAGGCATCTGCACCATGCGGCAGGGCGCCGGGCACCCGGCACCGAGGCGGCGCCACACCGGTGTGCCGGCCAGGGCTGTGGGTGTGAACCCCATGCCTGCACACCTCTGCCCCGTGTGCATGATGCAAGGCTGGAAGGCAGGCATGGGCAATGCAGCAGGGCAGGGTGGGCCAGGTGGCCAGGGTGCCCCCTCTGCCGCTGCGGCAGCCAGAGTGGTGGGCAGCAGGACGGGGCATGCATCTCAGACATGTGCCCGCACAGCAGCACAGGAACAGCAGCAACACAGCTTGCAAAGCACTTGCCTTGGCGGTGCCGCTGGGGTCCTTGGGAACCAACACATAGTCGGGGGTGTACACGCAGGGCTTGCCATTAAAGCTGTAGGTGGACTGGTACTCCTCGATTGCCTGCAGGAAGGTAGTGGGCAATACAGTCAGGTTCAAACTGCACGGAGGTGACCCCAGGACCTGTGAGCAACATCCTCCCGCCAACGTCTCATGTAACCGGATCGTGTACTGCTGCCCATCTGCCCTCTCGCAGACATGCCCGGCGCTCTTCTCACCCGCTCCTCGCCAGTGATGATGCGGCCTTCGTGTGGCGCCTCATCTGGCTCGCGGCCGCGCGCGCAGTCGTCCGGCTGCTTGCTGAACAGCACCCCCGCCATCTCAGGCAGGGAGTGGGTGCCGTAGCTCTCGCCGCTGCCGCCCAGGTTGAGGCAGTAGTGCCGGGGTGTGCGCACAAAGCGGCCCTTGGGCTGCAGAGGGGAGGGTGGGAATATGGTGTAATGGGTGCGCAAGCAAATGTGTGCCAGCGGGTCTATCAACGTGCAATGCATGTGTACGACTGCAGCTGCCGCTGGCTGCTACACCCCTCATATCCAGCACCAGCACCCACCTCTGTGAGTGCGTCATAAGTGGGCACGGGCTGGCGCAGCGCTTGCACACCATCCCGCAGCAGTTGCAGCTGCTGCGGCAGCTGGGCATCAAACGGCTCGCCTGCCTGCAGCCGCTCGTATGCTGCATCTAGCTCGTCTGCTGCCTGCTGCAGCTGCTCCTGCGCAGAGAGCTGTGGCTGCTGGCTGCCGCCGCCGCTGACTAAGTTGATAGGCGCATCATGCGGGTGCACCGCCTTGA
Source organism: Chlorella sp. Dachan (assembly GCA_006782975.1). Taxonomy (NCBI): domain Eukaryota; kingdom Viridiplantae; phylum Chlorophyta; class Trebouxiophyceae; order Chlorellales; family Chlorellaceae; genus Chlorella; species Chlorella sp. Dachan. Next base: position 1,869,730 of record RRZL01000022.1, on the reverse strand, counting down.
AGCAGGCATTGGCCACATGGCGGGCATGCTTGCAGGCAGACTCATTGGCTGTCAGCCCCACGTGCGAGCGCTTCTGCAGATCCTCGGCTGCGCTGATGGCGTTGCCACTGGGGCCCAGGCTCAGGCGCTGCGTGTCCTCACTGAGGCTGTCTGCTGACATCCAGGCATCGTTGGAACGCCTGTGCATGCGAGCCAGCTCCCCCTGTGTCTCCTTGCTGGCCAGAAGCGCCGCGCCCGCTGTACGCCACGAGCCAGCTGAGCCGCTGCCTGCCGCTAAGTCAGCTGCCTTGCCGCCTGCAGCTGCCGCAGCGGCAGCGCCGCCTGCTCCCTGCTGCTTGCGGCTTGGGCCGGACAGCAGGCTGGGTGCTGGGGGCGACTTGGGTGCTGGCTGGTTGGGCGGCTGGTACGGGCGCCGGCCGTCTGCTGCTGGGATTTGTTGCTGCTTGGGTGGCAGTGGAGGCCGCCCGCCGCGCTGCCGCGGGATGGTCGCAGGCTGCGGGCGCACACCCGACAGCGAGCGCGGGGCGGTGTCCAGCTCCATGGGCGATGGCTGCAGGTGAGGGGTGGGTCGAGCGCCAACACCCACGCCGCCGGCGCTGCCTGGGGTCTTGTGCCCACCAGACTTCGTGGCTGGGCTGGGCAGCACCATGTGCTGCGCAGACCCCTGGGGCGACAGCTTTGCTCGCTTGGGGACCTGCTGCTCCTGCGTCACATTACTCTGCTGCGGCGGCGGCGGCGGCGCCGGCTTTTGCAGCTGCTGCCGCTGCGGCGCTTGCTTCTGCTGCAGCGTCTGTCGGCCGCTCTGCCCTGGCTGCGCCGGAGGCTTTAGCAGTGCCTGCTTCTGCTGCTGCCCCTGCCCCTGCTGCTGCCCGTGCTGCTGCCGCGCCTGCTGCTGCTGCGCCTGAGGCAGCTGCTGCGAGGGTGAGGTCCGCTGCCGCTTGGCGGCTCGCTCAGCAGGCCGCTCGTCATCCGCATCACTGTCGTCGTCTGACCACTCGGACACGGTGTTGCGGTACCCGCCCCACACAGCCTTGTTGGCCATGGCAGCGGCCTGCAAGTGGTTGGAGGGCACGTGCTGGCGTTTGAATGGGCGGGTGGAGCGGCAGGGCGGCGGCGGTCGGCGCTGCTATTGCACCACCCGCAGGGCACCCTCTGCCCCTGTGCTACAGATCCAGCGTCGTGAACTGAGAGACACTCGCCTCCGTTGCTACGCCAGGCCGCGGTTGACCCGGCTGTCCACTCAGCCCACCGCTGGAGCCTGCTGCCCCAATGACTGATCGCTGTGCTCACCTCAGAGCAAACAAGGACTGCAGGGCCTCGGCTGCAGCTGAGCTCAGTGGAGCGGGTGCTGGATCGGGCTGGGCGAGCACAGCTGTCGAACTACTGTGTTGATCAGAGCGCTATTGACATCCAAGGGGCGGTCAGACTGCTTAGACAGAGCTGCTAGGAGTGTGGGAGGGGCTTCGCCTGGCGACAGCTGTCCCCCATGCGCCATCCCAGCGCCGCACCCACAAGGGATGTGCATTATCTCCACTTGGTTCACTGTGGGTGACCAGCACGTGAGGTGCTCAGAGTATATTGAGGCAGCCTGAAGGGCAATTACTCGCCCCCATCACCCGTGCGCGCCACAGTGCAGGCTATGGCCACCCCGGCGCCAGCAGCGCACTAGGAGTCGGCATGTGTGATGACTTTACACACTCTGTCAAAGCACATGTGCCGGATTGTAACAAATCCCCATATGCAATCAATGAGCAGCCTGTGAGCAGTGCCGTTGGTCGGAAGAGGGCCCGATTGGCAGAGCCTGCCTGGCGGTGCCGCCCAGGTGGCGGCGGTGCTAGGCTGCCGTGCCCACCGCCTTCTGCGCCATAGAATCTCACATCGTATCGCGAACATGCGGGCCGCACAACTAATGAGGGCTGCGGGGGCACTCAGAGCAGGTTAGCTGCGGGAAGTCCCCCACTCGTGGCCCAGCCGCCGCCCGTTTGCATTCTTCTGATCTCAGGTGACGCGCCGACCTTCCTGCAGGCGGCGCAGCCTCCCTGCGGCAGGCGCAGGCAGCGGCGGCGGCACGCCGCCCGCTGCACCGCTCGGCTCTTGTGTGCTTGGCGGCCAAGCAGGTCGAGGTCGCTGTAAGTGCTTTTTGATCAGGCTCACCAGTCCCGTCCATGCACTGATACATACTTCAGCCCGCTGCACCGCTCGGCTCTTGTGTGCTTGGCGGCCAAGCAGGTCGAGGTCGCTGTAAGTGCTTTTTGATCAGGCTCACCAGTCCCGTCCATGCACTGATACATACTTCAGCCTCCCAGCTGCTGTTGATGCTGCTGGTGCTGCTGCAGCGCCCCGTCCGTTCACTGTGCATTGCTCTGCCATTCCCTCCCCGCCACCACACACAGCACATTCTGGTGGCGCCTGACAAGAAGGACCTCATCCCACAGCTGCGCCAGCGCGTGGAGGCGGGCGAGCCCCTGGCAGCCTTGGCAGCTGAGCACAGCCAGTGCCCCAGCCGCAGGTGAGGTCTGGGTCGCCAGGGGCAGCCTGTGCACTGTGTGTGTTGCTCCAAATCCAAGTGTTTCATTGCAGTGCAGCCTTCCTGCTAGTTTGCAATGCCAGCATATAGATGCTACTCCACCATGCTGCAGCAACGGCGGCTCCATTGGCTGGATCGGCAAGGGCCAGACCGTCCCTGAATTCGAAGCAGCGGCGTTTGGCACAGCCCCCGGCGGCCTGGCGGTCTGCACCACGCGCTTTGGCGTGCACCTGCTGCAGGTGCTGGGCGAGAGGTGAGCTCGCAGCTGCACTGCACTGCAGTGCCTGGTGATGCGGTTTGCAGAACGCAATGCGATATGCCGCTGCTGCAGTTTTTGGTGAGAGGCGAGAGCACAGCTTGATGAGCGTGCTTGCTTGCATGCAGAGGGCAAGGGCTCTGCAGCACGCTTTATTGCACTGCCGCCGGTCCCAGTCCAACATGCTTCGATCGCCACGCAGGGAGGCGGCAGAAGTGGGTCACATGAGCCCCCAGGAGCTTGGCGAGTCTCTGGCGGCCCGCGCCGCCGGCGGCAACGAGGATGTGCAGTATGTGGATGTGCGGGAGGTGAGCCTCGTTTTGCTGTACCGGAGTGTGTTGCGGCAAAGTGTGCGCCGAAGCTGAAGTGGCAAAGATGTGCGGTATGTGCACGTGCGGCAGCTGAGCAGGAGTCGAAACTCCAGGTGGCTCGACATACAGTCCAGAGGGCGCTGATGCCGCCAGCTTGGCAACATCCCTCTGGCTGCAGGAGCGTGAGGAGGACATGGCCCGCCTGCCGCACTTCCAGCTGCTGCCGCTCAGCCGGTGAGGCGGCTGTTGGGCCTCTGCACGCATTATGCCTGCCTGTCACTGCCGCCAAGTGGCTCTGCACGAATGCTCCAGCAGCTGATGATGAGGATGATGCTGTTCCGCGAGGCAAGTGCGCCCCTCAATTCTGCACTAGCTAAGGTCCTCTCTTTCTGTGCAACACGCAGGTTTGAGTCGTGGAGCGACCAGATCCACTCCCTGCTGGACAAGGACAAGGAGACGGTCGTGCTGTGCCACCACGGCGTGCGCAGGTGCGCTGCGGCACCCTCTTGGCAGGCAGGGATCGCGGGTGGTTGGGTGCTCAATCGTGCTGCGCCAGGTGCGCTCCAATACCAGCCCCTTGCCGTGCAGTATGGCAGCGCCGCTCAGCTGCCTCGCAGCCCTGTGCCCAGCGGCGTACCGACACGCATCCCCGGCCAACGCCCTAACCTCTTTCTTGAGGCCCACCGTGCTGTGCCGCAGCATGCAGATGAGCCAGTGGCTGCTGCAGCAGGGCTTCACAAACGTGAAGAACGTGACGGGCGGGTGAGCGCCCTGTAGCCTCACTGCCGGCTTCATTGCCGGCTGCATTGCCGGTGCCCTGTGGCGTCATTGCTGGCGCCAGGGCTGGTCGCGGCTGGTGGACTTGTTGTCCAGCTCTTGCGGTGCTAGCGGCTGTGCGGGATGCAGGATGATCCCCTCGGTGACTTACCCTCGCACTCTAGCAAGGCAGGAGCTGCTGCTGCTGCTGCTGCCGCTGCCGCTAATGGCCTGCCTCACGCCGCTTGCTTTCCCTGCCCTCCCTGGCTGCTGTAGGATTGATGCGTACTCCAGGGCAGTTGATCCTTCGGTGCCCCAGTATTGAGGCATTCATGCCGTTCAGGACCGCAGCCCCAGCTCAGCAGCGCGCACCTGCTGCATGCAATGCTTGCCTGCCTCATGCCTGTTCAGTGCATGATGGTATTTTGTTACATGGTGCGAATGTTCAGCCATTTCAGCTCTCGGTGCTACAGATGGAAGATCGGGACAGTTTCAAGCGGTTGCAAAGATCTGCACAAATGGTCGCTTGCAGCCGCGGTTGGTGCAATCATAACAGCAGTAGGGTTGGCATGTTGCAGCGTATCATTCATTTGCGGTCTTGACGTCTCAGTCAAGCAGCCTCCACCCGCACGTACTGCTGGTGCTCCTTTGCCAGGTCCACCGGCACCAGGCAGCCGGCCAGCTCCTCTTCAGAGGCGCCCGCCTCGTTGAGCGCCTGCCGCAGCGACAGGATGACCTGCAGAGGGACAGGTGAGAGGGGCAGCGGTTGGATGACAGGAGAGAGCCAAGTGTCCATCAGAAAGCAGGACCGACCGCTATCGAGGGCAGGGTGGACGTGGACCACAGCAGGCGCAGCAGGCGCAGCGCACCTCGCCCGCCAGCGTGGCGTACCGCTCGTGCGCCTCCCGCGCCTTGGCCACCTGTAGGCAGGCATGCGGCGAGCGGCAGCTAGAGTAAGTGGGCCCGCGCGGCAGGCTCCCACAGCGGCGTCCCGAAGAGGCGGGCTGCCATCACAACCCACACGCCCAATTGCTTTCCCAGCCACACCTGAGTCTTCCAGTAAGTTTCAAAGGTGTAGTCCAGCAGCAGCTCCTCTGTTGGCCTGGATGGCTGCTCTCCGCTGTACACCAGGGCGACATGCGGCCGCTTGTGCTCTGGATCCCACACCACCTGCGGGGGACTCGGGAGCAAGAGCGCTCTGAAACACCGGCCTGGTGGACATGCAGGCGGCGGCAGCGGCAGCCACCGCCTCCAGCATGCAGGTGCTGCCGAGGCATGCTGTCCAATGCATCACCGCCGCACCCACCTTGGGGTGCAGGTTGCTCTCCAGCTCCGAGCCAAACACACAGTTGGCAAAGGCCGCCTCGTTCCAGTGCTGCCCGGCGTCCGCCACCAGGTCGGGACCAGAGTAGGCGGCACCGCTTGCCGATGCAATGTCGGCGGCAGTCACATCAAACAGGTATGCCTGCGGGGTTGAAGGCAGGACCCAGGGCAGGGGCCAGCATTCAGGTCAGGCCAAGCCTCCACGCGTGCCGCCATGCCATCGTCACACGGGGAATGCCTGTCTAATGCATGGTGCTGTGCATGGCATTCCAGCAGCGCCGCTATTCGCTCACCGAGTCAGGGTCGGCCTCCTCGTCTCTCTCGTGAGCCCTGCCCACGTAAATGCAGGCGCACTCCCCTGGCTGCAGCTGCTTGCCCTTGGGCGGGGCGTGCAGGCTCAGTGCGCGGCAGTTGGGCGGCGTCAGCAGGCTGCAGCGGGGGGTGGGGGTGGGGGGGTGCAGCAATACGGCGGAGTGATGCGCTGCAGGGCTAGTTTGAATAACGTATGGAGTTGACAGGTGACAAGGTTGACTTGTTGCGGCTGTTGCTGTGGCAGCATGCACGCACGCACCGTACGCGGTGCAGGCGGGCCGCCACCTCGCACACTTGAATGCCCGGGAACGCAGCGCCACTGTCCAGCCGCTCGCGGCAGCCCTACAACACACAGCAACACGACCGTAGCAAGCAAGCTAGGTTGCGTAAAGCAGGGCAAGCGGTATCGGCATCAGGGGCCATGGTGTGTGCCTACCCATCTCCCCTCCCGTTGCTTTGCACACTGCTCCGCCAATTCACCTTTGGCAATTCCTCGGGCGTCCCTTTCAAGCAATCCAGCTTCTTGGTGGTCTCGGGCTTGAGCGCAGCAAAGTCGCTACGCTTCTGCAGCGGCCTCTCAAAGCCGTCAAACGGGCTGAACTGCTTGCTGGGTTTCAGCGTCAGCTGCTTGCCCAGCTGCTGGGTGTTGAGTGGCGGCGGGTGGCACAGCAGGCTCTTCTCCAGTGCTGCCTGAATCTCTCGAAGAGCTGCGGCGGCTGCGTCACTGTCGCCGTTGTCGCCGCTGTCGCTGCCGCTGCCGCTGTCACTGCCGCCGTCCTTGCCGTCGCAGCCGCCTGCCTTGGGCTTGCTGCCGCTGCTGCCGTTTGCAGTCTCCTCCTCCTCCTTCTGCTCATCACCTGAGCTGCCACCATAGTAGCGCTCCACTGCTGCAGCCCAGGCTGCCTTCAGCTGCTGCAGCTTGCTGCCCTTGGGCTTGGCGCCCGCCAGCTTGGCCGCCAGCTCAGCGTGGCGCTGGAAAAAGACGTCCAGGGTGTGCTGTCGCCACCCCGAGGCCAGCAGCTGCTCTAGCACCTTGCCGTGGAACTGAGCCGGTGCCTGTGCGGCTGCCTCCTCCGCAGCTGCCGCCACTTCCTCAGTTTCATCAGCCGCCTCCTGCGCTCTGTCCAGCTTCTTTGCAGCTGCCTCAGCTGCCTTGCGAGCTGCCGCCTGCTGCGGCTTCTCCAGCTTCTTTGCAGCTGCCTCAGCTGCCTCAGCTGCCTTGCGAGCTGCCGCCTGCTGCAGCTTCTCCAGCTTCTTTGCAGCTGTCTCAGCTGCCTTGCGAGCTGCCGCCGCTTCCTCAGGGGCATCACGGGCCGCTTCCCGCTCGCCCTCGACCAGCAGCTCCTCGCCCTTCTGCAGGTCTCGGGTTGCGTAAACCTGCGCAGCAGCGACGGGGTGGGTGGTGAGTGGTCCAGGCAGCCAGCCATACCGGTGCCAGGTGTGCAGGATGGCTTCGCTGCAGCACGCCCAGTAGATTCAGCGTGCAAGGCTGACCAGCAGCACTCCACCAGGTGCTCCCTTCTCACTGTGATGAGCGGCAGGGTCAGGCCCTGCTTGGCGTCGCGGACCAGGCAAATGTTCAGCGCCACGTTGCCGTCTTCCAAGCGCAGCGCTGCAAGCAGGCGATGGAGGGACCGACGCGAGTGAGGGGCAGCGTTTGCCGGCCAGTGGGTCCCGGTGCCAGCACAAGCCAGGAGACCTGCTGCTACTGCAAGCCAGGCAATCCAATTGCATGCAAGCAGTTGGGAACCATGACACCCACCACAGACGCAGGTGTGTTGCAACAGCGCACGCCAGCAATGGAGACAAGGCCCCCTTACCCGTATCTGTCAGGAAGCGGAGCTCGTTTGCGATCTGGCTCATGTCGAGCAGCAGGTCTGGGCCCCTGCTTGATCAGTCGAGGCAGGTAAGTTAACTACGGGGTGCCTCTGGGGCATAGCAGGGTGCTGCCTACTTGCCGTCGGCGCGGTGGATGCACATTACAGCCCTTGACAGCTGCGCTGCAGGCCGCATCCCCCAGCAGGCTTCCGAGCCTTGCATGCTCAGAAGCTGCTTGCCAGCTCGGCCGGCACTCACTCGTACGGCAAGTCATCCTCGAGCTCGCTGGCAAGGCTCTGGATCTCCTCTTTCGAGATGCGCCGCACATGCTTCGCCAGGTCCTGCCATCAACACCGACATGGTGTCAGGAAGCAGTCAGCGTGATTTGCGTGGGCATGCAGCACTGCCATACAGCAGCCAGGCGAATGCGCTCAACGGCGAGCCCTCGCTGAAGTCACCTCGTCAATGTGCTCTGGAGCCTCTGTGAGCTTCCCCGCCAGGCAGCCGCACGCCCACCCTTTTTTCACTGCGCAGGTTGCCCGAACCAGCAGGCTTGGCCGACCCAGCAGCTGCAGCAGATGTCAAGTGTGGCATGGAGTTGCATGTTGCCGTCAAGCCCCGTCCTCAGGCTGGGCATGCTCGCAGGATAGCGCGCACAATCAAACGCACAGCAGAAGCAAGGTGCTTGCTGACAAGGGGCGGAAGAGAACATCCTGATCACAACATCTGGCGGGTGGCAGCGGACCATCCAACTCACTGGCTGGCGGGACAGGCGCGCCGGCTTGGAGGCCCCCTGCAGAATGCGCTGTAGGCCCATCGGGTAGCACAGTTTACCCTCATAGTCTCCCAACATCTCCACGGTCGGGAAATGCAGGGACTCCAGTTGCTTCAGAGTGTCAGGCTTGAGGTCTGCTGGGAAGGAGGGTGCAGCTTGGCCCAGCACTTGCGGCAGGTTTGTAGCGACGACAACAGGGCTACTCCGGTGCTGTGGCCCGTGTAGCGCTGGGGCAAGGCCGGAGCTCGCTGCTCCAACACACAGGGTTGGTCGACACCTACCCATGCCCACCCACCCAGCTGGATGCTGGCGAACAGGTCGTCCTGGGAAGCAGACGCATAGCTGATGTTCAGCCGATCCAGCTCAGCTACGACATCAGCCACCTGCTGCTCCTCCAGCCGCTGCTCCTGCTCTGCTGCGGTGAGGGGCACCGCCTGCGGGGCTGCCGGAGCCCGGAAGGCAGCCCGGCCGCTACGTGCAGCCTGCTGCGGCTGCTGCGGCTGCTGCTTCTGCGGCGGCGACTGCAGCAGCTGCCGTGCCACGCTGCGTGTTGGGCTGGGTGCGGGCCCGGGCTTTGTAGGTGAACCCTCTGCCGGGGCGTTGGTGCTGCCCTTTGCATTGGGCGAGCCGCTTGCTGTACTTGGGGACAGACACTCTGGCGCGACGCGTCGCCTGGTGGACATGTCTGTGCGGCTGTATGGTGTGTGGGGGAGGCAGACGCGTCAGGCAGCGCAAGGCGGCGATGGCGGCGGCAGTAGGGTGGGCGGCGCCATGCGCAGAAGACGGCGCGGGGGGCCGCGAACAAGCATCGACACGCACCTCCAAATGATTCGGCGGGCTGTTCGCGGGGTGTTCGCCGCCTTGCGCTCCAAGCGCTTCGCGGAGTGTGTGTTCGCCTGCCGCAAGTGGATGAGCGGGTGTCCTTCCAAATCTTTGAGTAGCCGAGCGCTCGTGGAAGGCAGCGATGTGGGTTTGCGGCCCGAACACAGCGACGCCCCATGCAGTCGCACGCTGCGCTGCGCCAACGCGTCGCGTATGCTGCCCCTGGTTCTCAGCAGCATCCCAGCTTGTTACAAAGGGGCAGATGCATGCCGGTTGGGCTAACTGCTGTGCAGTGCCAGGTTCTGAAGTACAGAGCTGTGAACAAGGGGGCAAGGGGGCGGCTACCTGGCGTGCAGGCTAGAGCTACCTAGCGGTCGCTTATGCAGCGCCGTGGCAATAAAGGAGGTGCAGCTGCACCTGCAGGTCAGAAAGGGCTGGGTCCCTCCAAAACAGAACACGGAGCACGGCAGTGTATGTCGCCAGGAATCCCAGGAGGTCAGTTAATGCACAGGGTGGGCGGTGCTTGTGGGTGGGTGCAAGGGCGCAGCCGCACAAGGCAGCAGCAGGTTCGGGCGACCCTTGCGCCGTCACATAGTTGGTCCAGGGTTGGAATGGAGAAGGGCAAGGGAAGTGAGGGGAGGGGAGGGAGGGAAGGGAGGCGAGAGGAGTGCACGGGAGACAAGGTGGCGTTGGTACATGGCAAGAGGCATGCAGCTTAGGACATGGTGTGGGCATGCGCCCACACCGCCAAAAGATGCAGGCTGCTGCGCTCAGGGTTTCTTTACTGGCGGCTGCTCAGTGCGCCGTCACAGCACCCCCCGGATGCCTCTGTCCCGCCGCAGCCGGCGGCGGCGACGCCAGCGACAGCGCTGCAGCCGCGGCGGGCATTGCAGCAGGTGGCACACCGACGCTGGCTGGCGGTGCTGCGCCAGCGGGCGGCGGCGGGGGCGCCAGCGCTGCTGCCACTGGCGCCGCCTCAGCTGTCCGAATTTTATCCATGAGGTAGGAGAAGGAGGATGTGCAGGAGGGCTGCTTCTTCAGCGCCAGCTACAAGGGGGGTTAAATGGGGGGAGGCAGCTGGGTGAGCTGCAACTTGGGGGTGCAGGGGGAGGGACCCATGATGGACCCCCTTTCCCCCAACCTCCATCCTTTCCCCCAACCTCCCTACGTTCCCCTCCCAGGCTGGGGCATGCCTGCCGCAGGCCGTCGCGCCGGGCCCCTGTGAAGCGGTTCGCCGATGAGCAGCAGCTGACCAAACGCCCAAATGGGTGCACCTGGCAGACATTGAGGATCTCCCAGGAGCGGCTCAGAGCTGCTGTTGCCAGCTGCTTGGCGGCGCTGTCGCCGCAGCCGGCCAGGTAGAGGCGGGACAGGGAGAGGTACGCCTTGCCCACCTGCAATGCAAGGCAGCGGGGTGGTTGGGCAGGAGAGTGAGTGGCATTGCCCTCCTGCCGGCATGGAGCAGACGCAGGCTGTGAGGCAGCAGGGACGGGACTAGAACCAGGCAGGCCATCGGGGAGATGCCGGGCAGCCCCGCGGAACACGCACGGCTGCGTCACAAAAGGTGCTGCTCCTACAGGCAAGCTCTGTGTTCCATAGGCAAGCTCTGTTTTCATAGGCAAGCTCTGTTCTCCATATGCAAGCCCGGCTCCCACCTCTGGGTGCGAGGTGCCCAGGTCCTTCTCCAGCCGCATCACGCTTGCCTCCGCCTCCTTCAGCTGCTGCGGATCGGGGGCGCCATGGGCAGGCGGCGCGAGGATGCTGCTGCGGCCGCCGCCGGGCGCCTGCGAGTGATGGGACAGGGGTGGGGTTGGGGGCAGCAGAGGCGGGTTGTATGATGTGGGGTAGACGGCAGCAGGAAGCAGGCAGCAGGTACTGCAGGTGGGCAGGTGGCAGCAGGTGCCGTGCGTGCCCAGGGTCGCAGCCGCACTGCGCACGCCAGCTCTCATGCGCAGCGGCGCCTCACAAGCTGGCTGTCCGTGCAACCCAACCATCCGGCTCACCTGCGCCATGTCTGCTGCCTCTGGCAGCGGCAGGTTCAAAATGTTGACCTGCTCCTGCCCGGCCGCCTCCACCGCCGCCGCCAGGGAGCCGCCCCGCGCCCCAGCAAAGGGGCGGTTGGTGCCGCGGACGGTGAGGTCCAGCCCTGCTGTGCTGCCTGCTGGCAGCAGGTCGGGCGCAGCATGCCCAGCAGCAGCGTGGCCAGCGTCCCCGGTGCCGCCTCGTGCAGCGCCCGCCTTGGGAAGGGGCGGCAGGCTGGGTGCGTGGGGCGGATACATGAAGGCTGGGTGCGGATAGAAATAGGGGGGGTAGCCGTAAGGGGCGGGGTACTGCAGCGAGGTGGGAGTGGGGTGACGAAACGATGAGCGATCTGCGGGCGAGGTGTGGCGATGGGTCCAGCACGCCATGCATGGCACAGCAAGGCAGCCGCAGGACATTGCGTCTTCTGCGGTCGCCCCTTCAGCCCTCGAGCCCACGCCCGGCCTGCCAAGCCCATGCAAAGCACTCGCCTGCATGGGGTATGGCATGGCTCCTTCCGGGTAGCCGCCCTGCTGCCGCGCCACTGACCCTGCCTGCCCGGCTGACGGCGGGGTCACCTTGGCCCCTCCCGCCGCCTCAGCCGCCACAGCAGCCAGCGCAGCTGCCGCGTCCCCTTCCTCACTCCCTGCTGCTGCTCCTGCCGCTGCTGGGGCTGCGTCGCCGCCGCCAGGCTGCTGCCTCTGCTGCTCGGCTGCCTGATCGGCCTGCTGCCGTGCAGCATCTGGCGTGCCAGCAGCCTGCTGCTCGGCCTCCATGGGCGCTGCCGCCTCGCCGGCTGCCTGCTGTGCCTGCTGCGCCTCTGCGGCAGCAGCGGCGCCCTCCCCGGCAGGCTGGCGCCCCTCTCGAGCCTCCTGGCCGTCGCCCTTCTCAGCGGACCTGCACAGAAGGGGTGGGCAGACAGCACAGGCAGCCTTCAGACGCAAGAAAGTGCTAAAAAAGGTGCCCTGCGGGCGTTGCAGCAGCTGCAGCAGCAGCAGCAGCCAAGGGCCCAGGCCCACTGACCAACACACATCCATCACCGTACTGCTGCAGCTCCTCGGCATAGGTCCATCAGGCCACTGCAATCCACACTACCCTGGAAACCCTCCACAAACCCTCCACAAACCAGGCCCCAGCAAGCGCAGGGCAGGAGTTGAGCTGACAACTAGCTCACTTGTGCCGCTCTTCTGCCGCCTCCAGCAGTTCGATCAGGTCGCTGATTCCACACCACACCCTGAACACCTTCAACAACCCAGGCCCCAGCAACTAGCTCACTTGTGCAGCTCCTCTGCCGCCTCCAGCAGCTCCATGAGCCCGTCCCCGCCGTCCGCCCCGCCCGCCTTGGCTGCCCCAGCGCTCACGGCGTGCGGCGGCATGGCCAGCGGGTGCGGCATGCCCGGCAGCATGGGCGCCAGCATCGGCATGCCTGGCATGGGGGCCATGCCTGCGGTTGAGAGAGGGAGGGCAGCGGACAAGGGACGAGGGTTAGCCAATGACGCGGGCAGCAGGTGGGGGCAGTTGTAGCAGCGGCATGGGGGGCATGCCTGCAAGGCAGGAAGGGTGTTCGGGAGTGGGATAAACGTAACACGGCCAGCGGGTGGGGCAGGAGCCCCCGCCAGCATCGGTATGCCTGGCACGATCGGGCCGAGCAGCATGGCCACAGTTCAGAAGGTCCATCCCAACTTGTTTCGAGAGCTAAAAGTAAATTGCGACGAGAACTGAACAGGCCCGCCTAAAATGCAGGCACGCGCTCACCAGGGAAGGGCATCATGGGGAAGGGCGTGGCGATGGGCATCCCGTCTGAATCCATCATGGGAGGCAGCATGGGCATGCCTGCGCGGCACGCACAACGCACGGCGGGCACAGCGGGGACGGAGTCAGGGTGAGCATCAGAAGCCAAAGCAGGCGTGCACAGTGGAACGGAAGCACGGAAATCCGCAAGCCAGCGCAGTCCGGGCACACAGGAATACGCTGGCACACATGAGAAGAGGCGGGCAAGGCACGCACCCGGCATGCCCACATAGGCGCCGTAGGCAGCGGCCGCCCGCTTGGCCATCTCTTCAGCAAACTCGTCCTGCAGATGATTGGGGGACGCCGCACAACCAAAGCTCAGCGGCCGATGCTGTGTGGTTGCAGAAACATCAATCTCCGCACGCGTCTGTACTGCCCGCCCTGATTCAACACACGAGGAATTTGACACAAGTACGGGCAGGGAAGAGTCTGAGATCATGGCCCAACCATCATTCCCCCACCACCAGTCATCATTCACCATGGCTGTGAGACCATGCACACACACACACACCTGGAAGGCCACACCCTGCTCCACCCACTCCCGCAGGCCAAACAGGCCCTCGTGCGGGCGGATGAACACCGACTGCCCCTCCTTGCGCTTGATGTCGGTGTAGCTGCGGGGGCATTGGTGGTGGGAGGAGGAGGATCGGTTCATCAATCTGCAGGTTCATTCTAAGCACGCTGAGCCGCAGCGCGTCACATCCACTGTGTGCCTGGCATGCATGTGGCAGCGCCCTGGCCAGCAAAGGCCAGAACAGCATACACAGAGCGGAAGCCCGGCATACACGGCAGACACAGCATGCACAGCACTCACAGCGCGGAAGCCATGGTCGCCTCAGGCGTCTTGCCGGTGCACTTGATCAGGCCGCGCTTGAGCGCCACACGCGCAATCTCGCCTGCAGAAGCTTGGGCACACACAACGTGGGATGTGAGTGAGCGGAGTGAGGCGAGCGCATCTGGTGCATCCTCAACCACCTGCCAACCCCAACCCACCATGCCCCGTCCTCCCGGCGCCGAAACCGAGGCACCCTGAAAGCGCACCCGTGGACATGAGCCGCTTCTCCAGTCGAAGCACCTCTACTGCCGCCTGCTTGAAGATGCCGCCGCCGCCCTCGCCGCGGCGCCCGCGCGAGCCCCGCGGCCGCGGCCCCGAAGTGAACTTGCCTGCAGTTTGTTGGGAAGCACGTGGAGGCAGGGAGGCCGTCAATCGTGTGCCGGATGTGGGGCAAGGCGAGGCAGGCCACGCCAAAGGCAGGGTGCCTGTTCGGCGGCATGCGCAGCCGATTGCGATCAGCGCGCTGCATCAGGCAGGCAGGCACAAGCCAGCAGAGCACACAAAGCGCACCGTGCTCGTCACGGCCCACGCTGCCGGAGCGCGCCCGACCTGTGGAGCCTCCCCCCTGGGAGCCGTCTCTGCAGGGAGGGGTTGGGAGTGGGAGGGGCATGACCACGGGTCAGGCGACTCAAACTCAGCCAACTGCCACCGCGTCTCCCCGCATGCACACAGAACAGCTAGGGGGCAGGTGAGAATGCAGCTGAGAGTGCAGCCGGGCACCCCAGCCCAGCCAGACGGCGCGCATGCGGGTGGGGCACACTCGCAGCTCACACAGACACGCGGGGGCTCTCGCTCGAGTATGCTCCCTCCTCCTCCTCCTCCGACCCGCCGCTGCCCTGGTTGTGCTTGTGGGCGGGGGCGTGCGCGTGGCCGCCGTGCCCGCGCCCCTCCTCCCCGCCCTCGGCCTCCTGCAGAAATCCAGGGGCGGGGCACGTCAGCAGAGGAGCGCGGGAACGTGCGGTGCGCATGCGCGGCAAGCAGGCCCATGCATTGGTAGGCACCCAGGCAGGCAGCTTCGGAACAGAAGCCATCGCGGGCGGGCGCTCCGAAGCCACAGGACGCCCGGCAGCCATGCAAAAGGCACGTCCATGTAGATTTAAAGTTAATTGAACTGGACCCGCGCACCTGGGGAGTGAAGTCTGGGTCAGCGGCATCGGCGCGGTCCGCAAAGGGCCGCTTCCCTGCACCCGGCGACTGCTCCCCTGCCTCGTCTTTCAGCGCGGCCAGCGGGGCGGCCAGCGTGCCATCGTCCCATACCTGCAGGCGGAGGGGGTGTGAGTGGCAGGCAACCCGAGGGGATGACCGCCGCAGCAGCAGCGGCAGCAGCGGCAGCCAGGATGTTCCCACCAAAATCAGCAGCGGGGAAGGATGGGGAACCGATAGCAGCAGTAGCAGCAGCAGCAGCAGCAGCAGCAGCAGCAGCGCACCCGCGGCTTGACGGTGCGGCCGGAGCGGCTGCGGATGCCGCTGTCGACCTGCTTGGGAGCAGGCACCACCGCCGCCAGAGCGTCGCTGGCGCTGCGCTTGGGCATGGCGCTGGCTAGGGTGTCCTAAATTATCGTTTCCTGGGAGGAAAGCGGCAGCAAGGGCATGTGTGGGGGTCCAGCTGCCTTGCCCGTCGCGGCTCGAGCGGTGGGAGGTGGAGGCGCAACAACAGGGGCGGCAGCGTCCCGGCGGCGTCGGCCCCGCCGCATTTACGCCCGCATCCCATCTCCGGTGTCGATGGGCGGGCCAGCGGCACGCACACAAACGCCATCGTCGCCTGCCACTTTCAAAGGCGCCGAGCCCGCGGCCCGCGGGACTGCCAACCTGCCCGCACCTTCTACCGCGCGATCGCAATCCGGGGGCTTCAGCAGGCGGCGCGCAGACGGCTCGCAGAGCCCATTCCCATGTGCAACTCGCAGAACTTGGGGCTTCTGGTTCTACTCGACTCTGCGACAGAAAGGCACAACGCGCGTGAGGCTGCGGCCAGGGTGTGGGAGGGGCGGGGTGGCCTGCTGCATGCAGCACGTCAGCTGGAAGCAGCTTGGGCAGCGTGGCCCCCAGAAGAGCCCGTATCGCCCTCCTTGCAAGCCGCGCCCCTCGATCAAGCGGTCGTGACCTGTCGGGGGCGCGCTGCAGCCTGCACCGGCGTGTGGGCGGGGGGCACCCAAGCGCCGCTGAGCGGCAGCAGTGCGCCCCGACCGACACACTGTTGCATCTCCCCCTATATCTTCCCCTATGTGCAGCGGCAGTAGCCTCAACCCCAATCAAAGTCTGGCTGGTGCAGCCTGTGCCAGCCCATGTGCCGTGCCAGGTTGGGCTGGCGCAAGCCGAGCGCAGTGGTGCGTTTTGACCGCCGCAAAAGCTTGCCTTGCGCGTTTTGCGGGTCGGCAGCCCACCATCACATGGATCAACATGCGACAGTTCCAGTGACTGAATCAATTTTTTCGGATCAGCCTGCCTCTGCACAAATTTGCAATACCCCACGGTCCGCCGCCGCCACAAGCCAACGCCCCGCTTGCCGCCACCCTGCCTACTGCTGCCGCAACCTCCTCGGCAGCCACGGCAAAAAGTTGCAATCACTCCCGAGCATGTCGACCGACCACAAGTGCTTCTGCAGCTCTGCTCGAGCACTCGGCATGGTGCCATGGCGGCGGCCCAGAGTGCCACGTGGGGCGCTGACCCACCTTCTACGCCTCCGAGCAGTGTCTCGAGCGCCGGACGGTGGTCTCCAGAGAGTGGTGCCCCAAGGGCCGGCGGTCGGGTGCACGGAGCAGCGCGGCCGGCTTTGCAAGTGAGCCTAAATCACTGGCAGGACAGGTGATCACTGCAGGAAGGCGTTGAGAGGGTGTGCAAGTAGCCTGCTGGGCGCCGGCAGCGGGCCCACTCTCGCTCACTGCTGTGCAATGCTCACCGCTGTGCAAGGGGCCGTGTTACATACCAGGCAGTGTGGCAGGGGGGTTTTGCTGTGCATCAGGGGAAGAGCATCGTGTGGGGCAGCGCAGTGCTGCAGAGACGGGGGCACGGGAATACACAAGGGCCAGGAAGGGTAAGGTTCAAGGGTAGCAAACTGGAGGGGAGTGAGCTGGGGAGGGAAATGTGAGGGTGCTGGGGAGAGGCCGCCGCGCGGCGAATGAAAGGAAGCAGGTGGAGGGTGGGGGAGAATGCTGGTGGGGTTGCACAAGGCTAGAGGGAAGCACAGGCTGGCGCTGGGGAGCGCGGCAGCAGTGCAGCGCCCACCAGCACCAGCCCGCACAAAACCTAAGCAGGAGGGACTAGCTTTCTGCCCCCGCAGACAGGGGCTCAAGAGCTTGCGTTGCTGGCCAGTCTGCGCTCGTCCAGTCAGCGCCAGGCTGCCAGCAGCGCGCCTGCCAAAGGCGGCCATGATGGCTGGAATGAAACGCGCCGCCTGAGACTGAAGGGCGGCCGCTGTCTTTGTCTGCTGCTGTGTTGTTTCATGGGTGGGGCCGCACACGGCCCGCGGTACATTTATTCCTGACGTTGGTGGCCGGCTGGGCGTGCTGCGCAAGCTGCGCCCGCCGTCCGCCGGCCTTTGCTCCGGGGTGGCACCAAGCTCTGGCACCAAGCCCCCCTGCCCTCACTTGCTGGTGCCCAGCAGCTGGGACAGGGAGGAGCGCGGCGGCGCACGGCCCGAGCCTGGCATGGCCACAGGTGATGACACGGCGTTGGCCAGCGAGCTGAGCAGCTGCTCCTTTACTGGGTCCATCACCTCGCCTGCACACACACCCAGGGGTGGAGGACAGGGGAGCGGCCATCAGCAGGGCACCTGGGTCGGTCACAGCTGCCTCTGTCCAGTGCGGAATGGCGCCGCGCTGAAGGGCCGCCGCTGCGCCAGCAGCCAACACGTGCCTCGCTCATGCAGGCACAGCACACATTCTCCTGTCGCACGCACCTATGACTGCCGCGCTGTGCTGCACCTCGATGAATCCGGTGGACCGAAGGATGGCGTTGCGCGCCAGCAGGCGCTCGCGCTTGGCCGCAGTGGTGGGCGACAGGCCCAGCCCGCCCACGCTGGCTGCCGGCCCCATTTCCCGCTGCTCCCCCTCCTCGCCCTCCTGCAGGTGGGCAGCAGAAGAGCAACAGCAAGGTGAACGTCCACGTCGTTGAACTAGAACAACTTGCCAAGTGCAGATGCGGCGGCCTGGAGCCTGCAAGGCGCAGCCGCGGTGCAGGCAGCGGCACATGGCCGCAGCAGCCGCAGCGAGCGCCTCGCCCACGCACCTGCTGAGACAGCATGTGCGGCGGCACAAAGAGGTCGCCGCGGCCGCCGCTGTCGCCTGCCAGGTCCTTGCCGCTGCTGCGCCGCTGCATGAGCGGGATGCTGATGGGCATGGACGTGCCCTGCAGGTGGCAAGTGCCAGGTGGGCAGAACGCGAGAGTGTGCTGGGAGCGCGAGGCAACTTGCCGGCCGGCAGCATGCCGCCGCCCCGCAGCAGCGCAGTGCATGCTGCAAGGGGTGGCAGCACGCTGAGAGCAGCCCCGTGATGACCCAGCCGCAGCCGCACCCCACTCACTAGTGCAGCCGCCGAGCTGTCGGGCGCCGGCGCCTCGCGCTGGCTGCCCGCAAACATGGGCGCTGTGCCGCTGCTGTGGTGCAGGTGCGCCGGCACCGACGCCGCCAGGCTGGAGGAGGAGCCAAAGGGCCGCTTCGCGCTGCGGTGGTAGGCGCTGAAGCCCTCCAGCCCGCTGCTGGTCCCGGCAGCCAGGCCGGAGCCAAACGACTTGAGGCTGCCCACTTGGCTTGAGTGCGACGTGGCCAGCGGGCCGTCTGCGGGCGGGCAAGTGCGGCAGGCGCACGTACATGTTGTGGCCGAGCATGCCGCGGAGGGCTGACTGGCTTCTCCATGCACCGCCACACCGGGCTGCCCGGCTTCTCCATGCACCACCGCACCATGCAGCTGCAGGCAAGCACGCAGCCAGAGCCCGGCGTGGCACAGCGCAGCAGCAGCCCAGCGGCGCGCACCTTCGCTGCGCAGCGGCGCGGATGTGTGCTCCAGGCTGCTCTGCAGGCTGCGCAGGCGGTCCACCAGCTCCTGCTCCGCATCCTCCGACTCGTCTGCAGCACCCAGAAATAGTCGAATGCGCGTTGTGGCTGGCTAGCGGGGCGGCTGGGGAGGCGGGAATGTGAGGACGAGGAGCGCACAGCTGGCGCCAGCTGCGGCGGGCGGCACCAGGTGGCGGGAAGGGGCAGCTGCGGCGGTTGCCGCAGTCGGCGGCGGTGCGGCCCGCGGCGGACGCGAGAGCCCCTCCCGACCACCACCCCGCACCTGAGCTGCTGCACTCAGACTCCAGCACGATGCCATCGTCGTCCGAGGCGGAGGCGTCGTCTGAGAAGGCGGCGGCGCCCGCCGCATAGGCCGTGCCGCCGCGGCAGCTCATGTCCACCGGCGCCTCCTCCGCGTCGTCCTCAAAGAGCTGCGACTCCTCCAGCTCCAGTGGGCTGTCCGAGGGGCCCATTTCTGGGCGCAGTGCGGGCAAGCTGCAGCAGTCGGGCGGGCTGGGGCGAGCGAGGGCCGCGGCTGCCTGGCGTGTGGATGTGCGCTCGCTGCCCGACTGGCTGGCGCCGCGGAGAGGGAGGGCTGGCGGGGCTGAGAGGCGGGCGGCCGGTGCGAGCGGCTCACGCTTGTCTGCGGCGGTGTCCTGCGGCCCGAGCAAGTTGCAGAGCTTCTGGTCAGGCAGGGAGCCAGAATCTGAACTCCTCCCCTCCAGCTGGCCCATGCGGGAGGGTAGTCACGTGCGTTGCTTTCCGCCGGGTCTGCTGCACGCTGTTGATCACCAGCGGGGGCTGCGCAGCACCTCGGCGCTGCGGCCGGCAACCCTCCCACCTGCACCGAGGGCTTTGGCAGAGTTCAAAGTCGAGGGCCGGGGGCTCGAGGCGGGCTGTTAGGGCTCGAGGCGGAGCTCCAGATCTGGCGGGACTGGGTGGGACGTCCTCCTGTCTGCCACCAGATGTCCTCATCCGGCGTGCTGCGCTGCCCTGCGGAGATGGGCCCACCTCCGCCCTGCGGCCGTCTGACACGCGCACATGAATGCACCCAAGTTGCTGACCGGCATCCAGACAGCCCTGACTTGGCTGGTGACCATCATCTTCAGTGGCTGGGAGGCCATGCTGCCATCCCTCGCATCGCCGCCGCCGCGCCCGCTCCGACCGCAAATTACGTGCAGTACCAGCGCTTTTCTGCTTCCAGAGGCGTGCCCTCAGACTCTGCCGCAGACCAGGCGGCACCAGCCATCAGCCAGACGAGGCGCCACTGCATGGCATGCCCACTCACGCGTCACAGCGCTGCGCATGCCATGCCCACCTGCTCACAGACTGCAGCGCCTGGGGCGCGGCTTGGTTGCAATGGGGACAATGGTGCGGGCATTGCAGCACGGGGCTGCTCGAGCCCAGAGGGCTGGGGAGGACACATGCACAAGAAAGCTAAGGAACCGTTGACAGGGCAGGGGTGCACCAGCAGCGGCCCCCTGCCCCTGCAACTGGGCAGCAAGGGAGCGAGCTCAGCCGGCCTTGGGCGCCTCTGAAGCCTCTGCGCCCTCTGCCGCAGCCGCCCCGGCAGATCCAGCCTCCGGCACAATCTCTGCCCCCTGCTCCGCCTCCGCCTCCATGGCCGCTTCACCGCCCGCGGCGTCGCCCGCGCCAGCCGCCGCTGCCGCCGCAGAGGTGCCGGGCGCGTCGGCGCCGCTCGCAGCACCCGCCTCCCCGCCGGCTGCGGCATGCTCCACCTGAGTGTCCATTCCAACTGTCTCTTCCACTGAGTCGTAGTACTCTTTCAGCACCTGTGGAGGGTGTGGCAGTGGTGCTCGCCTGTTTGCAGAGTGATGCTCGCCTGTTTGCAGTGCAGGAGTAGGTGGCTCGCCCCGCAGAACGGCATTCCGAGCAATCACACAAGCGGCAGCAGCCAGCCACTGCTCCCACCGGGTGGCACACAGGTTGCCAGCATGCATGTGCATCCGGAGGCGGTGCTCGCTCCCAGCCAAGTGGGGCTGCCGGCAGCAGCAGATCTGGCAGCAGTGCAGCCCCCCAAGGGAAGCAGCACGCAGATGGGAGCCGCCCACCTTGTCAATCGCAGCATACAGCTCGCGCATGGGCTCCGGCGCCTCCACTGCGCCGTCCAGGATGGACTGAGGGGTCACCTGCGGTGCGGGTAGCCGAGAGAAACTGAAATTGTGGATGTACAACCGTCAAGCTGGGCCTTGCGGCTGCAGGCACTGCAGCACGCAGCAGCCCATCGCCTGCCACTGCACGGGCAGGGCACAGCTGGTGCGGCATGCACAGCTGCCTACAGCTCAGCGCTGCGCGCAAGTTTGCTGCATGCACAGCTGCCTACAGCTCAGCGCTGCGCGCAAGTTTGCTGCATGCACACTTGCCTACAGCTCAGCACTGAGTGCGAGTTTGCTGCATGCACAGCTGCCAACACCTCAGTGCTGACCGCGAGTTTGCAGCCCCTGCTCCCACCTTGTTGCCATAGAAGGACTGGTTCATGGCTGTATCAGTCGAGTAGCTCATGCCTGCAGTGACGGAATGTCGCACAGAGCCGGAACGGTGAGGGAGAGCGTCTTCAGACTGGCAGGCCAACACAGGGCGCCATCGCCGCGCCAAGTGCGCGGGTGGGGCCACTCAGCACTCGGCCCAGTGCGGGCACAGCACCACGGCTGCAGCCCAGCGGCAGATACACAGGGCAAGGCCCACACGCCACCCACCCCATGCCTTCACCATCCATGAGCTTCGATCACATTCTTAGTCTCATAAAATTTGGGCTCCTAGTGGGCTGGCGCTAAGCTGTTAAATTAGACTAGACTAGACGCCACCCACCCGTGAGGGAAACGTCCAGGATGGCCCCACGGGTGATGGAGTAAGTGAAGGTCTTGTCGCTCAGCTGCAGGGGCGGGGGCCAGCGGGCAGCATTGCACAAGGCCGCGGGCAGAGGCGGCAACGGGGGACAGCCAGCCAGGGGGCAGCCAGTGGCAAGCAAGCAACGCACGTGGGTGCACGGCAGGGGCGAGGGGCGCACAGGCGGGCAGCCAGGGCACAGGAGGGCGTGCACCTGACTCCCAAGCAACACCAAAGGCTGCACAGTGCCGTCCCCGCACCTGCATGTTGGACACGTTGGCGGCGGTGGCAGGCAGGTGTGCGCCCACCGCTGGGCCCACCGCACCTGCACAGGCACAGCGGGTGCATGGGGACGTTAATTAGCCCGCAGGCCGCAGGGGCGAAATGCTGCCCGTTCATGAGCTCCATACAATGCAGCTGAGCGAGGGACAGCAGTGCCCGCTGCACACCGAACCCGGACACAGCATGCCCACATGATATGCATCCGGGTGCCTGTGTTCCACCGCCCACCCCGCCTCGGTGAAGCCCTGCCCCTTGAGTGGCAGCAGGGAGGTCACCAACCTATCATCAGGGACGTCACCAAGCAAACAAACACGCCCACGATCCAATCATGCAACCACCCACCCGTGATGTCTGTGTCCACCGCCCACTGCGCCTCAATCAAGCTCTGCCCCTTGAGTGTCAGCAGGGAGGTCACCAACCAACCGACCGATCACACACCCACACGTGATGCCTGTGACGGCAGGGAAGCCACCAACCATTCGTGCCCGCACCCACCTGTGATGTCTGTGTCCACCGCCCACTGCGTCTTGGTGAAGCTCTGCACCGCCTCCGGCGTGTCCAGCACGATGATGGAGTCTGGGCGCAGAGGAGGCAAATGTGAGGCAGCTTGTAAGGGTAGCGATAGGGCGGCGATGTCCTAGCGATGCCATAAGCTCTGCACCGGTTGCGGCGTGTGCAGCACGACGCTGGTGTCTGGATGGAGAGAGAAATGGAGCGCCTGTAAGCCACCGCTGTTGCATGAACCAACTCGCCAGGTGCAGGCTGCGCGCTTCTGGCTCAGTCAATCCACATACACCTCAGGTGCATGCTGAACCACCCTCACAGCAGCCCAACTGCAGCCCACCAATCTCTGTGTAGCCCAACCGCAATTCACCAATCTCCTCACCCCAACAGCAACCCACCAATCTCCTCACCCCAACCGCAACCCACCAATCTCCTCACCCCAACAGCAACCCACCAATCTCTGTGTAGCCCAGCGTCAGGCCCAGGCCCGCGGCGGTGACGGTCATGAAAAGCGGTGCAGACCACGTCCAAGTGGGCCGCCCCTCCTGCTCGCCTGCAACGACGGATGCACGCCTGTGTCTGCACGCGTCGTCGGCAAGCTGGCATCAGGCACACCTAGGACAGTGGGGGCAGCATGCCACAGCCGTCGCACGCGCCTGGTCAGGCACGCCGCCGCGCAACACAGCCGTCCCACCTCTGCAAACATGTGGCAGCATGGCCCCCATGTATGCCACGCTATGCCTGCCCTGCTAGCACAATCCCCTTGGTTCGCCGCATCGCCCCGCTCTGGGCCCAACCCACCTGCGTGGATCTCTGCGGATCACAGCCCCGTAACTCTGCAACAAGCCTGTGTAGCCGCCGCATCTTGTGGATCACAGCCTTCACCCTTCACCCGCCTCAGCACACCCACCTGTGGGGATCTTGCGGATCACAAAGCCGTGCCCCGCCTCGAAGGACAGGCCCGCCCCCAGCTTGCGCACAAAGGTGAAGGCCAGGCCGTTGCAGAAGTGCAGCTCGCTGCGAATGATGTGGCCAGCAGTTTGATGATGGTCAGAAGCAGGCGGTGACTAGTGGCAGAAGGCAGGACAGGTGAAGGCCAGGCCGCTGCAGAAGTGCAGCTCGCTGCAGGCGGGCAGCGCAGCGGGGAGCAGTAAAGCTCGCTGTGAATGATGTGGCTAGCAGTTAGGTGATGGTCAGAAGCAGGCAGTACCCAACTGCGGGAGGCAGGCCGCTGGCCCACGCCCCAGTATGGTGCGCAATCGGAGCCGCTGCACCATCTTGCAACCCTGCCGCGCCCTCTCTGCTGCCGCACCTGCGTGGCATCGGCTCTGTGCCGCGCGGCAGGCTGTCCCGCAGCTCCTCCTTCCTGCAGGGCAGGCGGTAGAAGCGCAGCAAGCAGCCTAAGGCAGGCTGGCGGCTGGAGCTGCGCCCTGCTGCTGCGCATGCGTCACGGTGAGCGGCAGCCGCAGACAACGGCTGCACTAACATTGCAGCCCTGCTACATAGATGCCAATGCCGTTCTTTCAATTCCACTTCCCCACTGGAGAATCCCACCCTGCCACCGATCAACACTCACTTGCTGGTCAGCTTCTGCAGGATCACAGTCGCCCGCGAAGCATCGTCTTCGAGCTCGCGCCAGCGGTTCATCGTGATGGGATGCTCTTCAGCTCAGCTGCTGGGCGGCGGTGGCTGCACGGTTGGCAGGCAGCTGGGTGCTGGATGGGACCAAGGCCAGCCTGGGAGATGCATGCAGGGACCAGCAGGGCAGGTCAGGGGTGGGGTGCAGTCGGCGGCCTAGCGGCGTCCGCTACCGCCGGTGCACCGGTCGCAGGCGTGCACAGGGGTGTTCGGCTCTGCCCGCGCCTCTCCCAATGTGCGCGGCTTGTGCACAGCAACCACCAGCTGCAGCGGCGCACCTGGGTGCAGGCCGCGGGCTGGAGTCAGGGTTTCCTCGATGTCCTGTGCCTGCGGGTACGTTGACAGACCTCTGTGAAACTCAAGACAGTCTGGTGCGTTCAGGGGCGCTCGCAAAACATCGCGCAAGCACAGGCCGACTTGGCGTGTCGAGCAGTGCATGCAGCCCTGCCCCAACCCTCACATATTGCAATTGTGGTGCTTGTAAGCTGATCGCACTAGCTTGCAGGCCGTCCCGACAACCTTGCAAGCCGTGCACTCTGCGACCAGCGCCCTGGGCGCTCCCCGGCTCGCGATCGAGCCTTCCGCGGTTGCAGAGTACGATCGAATTCCAGGCAGGTCGGGTGGCACGACGCCCTCCACTGCCCACTGCCGACGCCGCCGGTGCCGCCTGCCTTTCACCCCGCATCTTATGCCCCGTCTGCAGGCTGGCCTCCCTCCTGCTCGCGCTTCTGCTGCTGTGCTGCGTGCCGGCCATGGCGTCTGCCGCACCCAAATTGACGCTGCGGCTCACCCCCACCACCCGTGAGGCCGCTCACACGGATCGCTTGCTTGCCGCGCCTGCCGCGCCTGCCGACGGCAGCCAACATAACACTCGAGCATCAACTCGAGCATCAGCCCATTCCGTCTGATCAGCAGCCTGCGCTCCTCCAAGCTTGATGCAGGGCTGGTTCTGCGGCGAGGGGACATCACAAATTACGACGGCTGCGCCATCGTTAATGCCGCCAACGAGCGGTGAGCGCCTGCGGGCACCTGCTCAGTGCACACAGGCATCCTCTGGCGCTTCCTCATGCTG
Organism: Chlorella sp. Dachan; assembly: GCA_006782975.1. Taxonomy (NCBI): domain Eukaryota; kingdom Viridiplantae; phylum Chlorophyta; class Trebouxiophyceae; order Chlorellales; family Chlorellaceae; genus Chlorella; species Chlorella sp. Dachan. The sequence continues at coordinate 1,844,855 of RRZL01000022.1, read as the reverse complement.
CTCGGCACCATGGCCCGAGCCTCGCACTCCTCACCACCCCACCGCCGGTGATCGACAGCGCCGTTTTCACCTGTACCCGGCGCCTGGCACGTTGCCGCTGCAGCATGCTGGGAGGAGGCGGCGTGGATGGCGCTATACACCGAGCCGCAGGGCCTGCGCTGCTAGAAGCTTGCCGACAGGTAGAGCATTGCCGGGGGAGCGCACGGAGCGGATAAAGCGATTGTTAGGGACGACTGCAACGGCCGCGGCCTGCCTGGTGGTCGGTTGAGCAAGCCATCAGCCACACGCTCTGCCGCTCGCTCGGCCTCCCGCGTACGGCAGGGCTCCACTGCTGCACCGGCTGCACACAGCAGCACACACCCCTACTCCTCGCTTCTCCTTTCTTACCGCTGCTGCCTGCCATTGGCAGGTGCCACAAGTGCGGCCGGGCGTGCGGTGCCCCACGGGTGAAGCGCGCATCACGCATGGCGGTGACCTGCCGGCCAAGTTTGTCATCCACACGGTGTGGCAGGGGGCGAATCAGATGATGGATATCGGGGGCAGTTGATGCGCTGGCTGACCATGCTGCGGTGCTGTGCGCATCTGCGCAAGTGCTGCGTTGTGCGTCAGCACTGGCAAGGCCGCCACAGCGCAGCCGTGGCGCCGGTGTGCGAGTTCCCTGTGCAGTCGTTCGCTCTTGTTCGCTGCGAAGCCCAAGGCCCAACGTGCATGCCCATCTTGCGCCCGGTGCGCAGGTGGGCCCGGTGTACCGCTCGCCTGAGCATAGCGCGCCGCTCCTGGAAGCAGCGTACCGCAACAGCCTGCAGGTAGGTCGTGGGGAGTGTGCCTGCCTACTGCGCACGGCACAGTGCACCCGCTTGCCCCAGCACATGCGTCAAAATGCGTGCACCCACCCTGCTGCAAAGTAGCGTACCGTAACAGGCTGGAGGCGGCTGAGCAGCTGGTTGCCGCGCGTGCAAGCAGCTGGCACGGGCGCAACAACTGGCCCATTGCGCCGCAGCATGCCTGGCGCGCCCTGGCCAACGATTAGCTTCCATGTGCGTCCCCTTACCCTCCCCTCCCAGCTGGCCAACCAGCACGGGCTGAAGCGGGTGGCCTTCCCAGCCATCTCCTGCGGTGTGTTTGGCTATCCGCTCTCGGAGGCTGCTGAGGTGGGTGCGAGAGCTGCTGAAGGGTGACTGGATGCCCAGCCTGTCTGCATGTGCTTGGGATGGCTCACGAAGGGCGGCAGCCGTGCGGGGCGGGCTGGGCTGCGCCGCTGTGCCCTGCAGGCATGCGGCGGCAAAGTCACGTTCCCCCGCGTGAGGTTTGCGTGCAGATTGCGGTGCGAACAGCAAAGGCGGAGGCCGGCACCCTGGAGGAAGTTGCATTCATGCTGTTTGACCAGAAGACACTTGATGTGTGGCACGCAGCTGCTGTGGCGGCAGGGCTGCAGGAAGAGGGCGGTGGCGGCAGCGGCGGCGGCGGCGGCGGCGGCGGCGGCGGCGAGCTGTAAGGCAGCAAGTGCGGGTTGCGAGTTGTGGGCCGTTTGAACCAGCCAGGTCGCCTCCCGCTCTGCCACTGATACTATTAAGATGCCCTGTAGTCATGCAAGCTGGTTGGTAGCCCCAGGTGCGAAGGCTGGCGAGGATGCAGCAAAGACGCGCCAGAGAATGTGAAGAGTCAACGCCCCTTCAAGATTGAACTCTTGGGCCGCCCCGCAGCCAGCCAGCCGGCGCATCCAGCGCCGTAACCTACCTTGATGAGCGATTGGGCGGTCGGAGGGCTGGGCAACCGAACAGGCCTGTTGCCTAGGCAAGCAACTTTTGGTGGAACATGCATATGTGTTGATGCATCCACCTGGCATCCACACGTCCACTCGGTTGTCAGCTCCTGAGGCCACTCAGCACGAGTGCCGCCACACCTTCCACATCTCCACATCGTCCGGCATCAATTGAGAAGCTCCGGCCGGGGCAGCAGCGACCGCACGCAACAGGGCCCAGCCTGCTCCCAGCACTGCGTGCCCGAGGCCTCATCGGGGCACCATGACTACCCCGCCGGAGCGCAAGCCGCTGTGTAAGGCCAGAGGGGCGCGCAGCCGGCTGCGCCGCACCCCGACCCGCGCTCCAGCCCGCGCTTCAACCGTGCTGCTTGCCCCCTCCCCCCGCTCCTCATTCACCCCATGCAGACGTGGATCAGCACGCGAGCATCAGCGTGTTGACCGCAGGTCAGGGCAGCGGCCAAAAAATAAAGCGGCGGCGGCCGCCGCTTGCGTGAACCGGACTAACCCGACATGACCTGCCGTATCAGCTGCTCCCTCTGCCAATGCCCCATGCTCTGGACCTGGCCGCGAAGCCTTGTTGCTGGCAGTTGGGGCGCCCCCGGCACCGATTCAGCGCTTTGCACGCGTACCGGCGTAGACGCTGTTGTGCCGAAGATCGCACCCGCTCCCTCCACTTGCCTCCCTGCGCAGCCATCCGCAACCAGGCGGCCCTGCTAGCGCTGTCGGCTTCGGACCAGTTTCAATTCCTGCACCGCCTCTACGTTGCCATCGATGAGCTTGCGGGCATGTACCGGGTGGGTGGCCCCTGCTGACCTGGCATCGACATGACGCCAACTCATGGGGCCCGCCTCCAGCTAGCCACGCTGGGAGCCCATCAGCCGCCAATCATGCCTGCTGCTCCCATGGCTCCCTTGCCTCAAACGCAGCTGTACAAGCTGTACGGGAGCGCACAGGTGCGTTGGGGCGAGGTGGGGTAGGAGTGTGAGCAATAGCCACCTGCTGCTGCGTTCCCGGCCTGGTTGCCCAGCCACCTGCAAACAGCATCATCTTACCCAGTCCAGCCCCCACAATCACGCAACCGTGTCGAGCTAACGTCTGCGCATGTCTGCGCATGCAACTGCTCTGTCCGCTGGGGCCTGCGCTGTATCAAGCATCGCCCCCAATTCACCGGCCACTCATCGTTGAATGCCGCCGCTCCGCCCGACCGGCAGGGGTTCATGCTGTCGACCAATGTGTCGGAACCAGATGCCGACCATGCCGCCACGCTGTTTGGCGCTGCCCGCGAGCTGCTGCAAGTGCTGCCGCAGGCGCGTGCCGGGGCATCTGCGGTTTGAGTACTGCAAGCATTGTACCGGCTGCGGCAGGGCTCAGGCGCCGCCCTCGTTACGAGGCCTTCACATCAGCTGCTCATGGCCCTCTTGCACGCCGACCCGGAGCCTGTGTAGCAGCATGGCTCCGTGCCTGGTTCGCCCTGCACCACCGCAGCTCCCCATGAAGTGCATTGCCGTAAAAAGGCCCGCCACAACCGCAGCCCTGCTTCACAAGCCGCTCCCCCACGGCTGCCAACCTGTGTGCAGGTCCGCCTGCCAAACGGCGAGCCTCTGGATGTTTCCATGGCGCTCACCAGCGGCCCCGCCTCAAGTGGGCTGCTGGGTACCACCTCTCTGACCTACCAGGTAGGGCAGCTAGCCTAGCCTTGAATCACACTGCTGCTGCTGCTGCTGCTGCTGCTGGTGCCGGTACGCTCACACGCATGCGGTTTGTGGCACAAGGCTGCGGTATGCTCACAAGCATGCGGTTTGTGGCACGCTGTTTGCGCAACGGGCTGGCCAGCGCACTGTGGAAGCTGCCTGTCCACAGCCTGCCGCTGCCTCTCGGCCGCTATGAGCAGCTGGTGCCAGTTGCCTGCTTTTACTGCTGCTCCGCGCCGGTGTTGCGGTGTGTACCGTAACAACCACGTGCCGTAAACCCCACACCCTGCCTTTGCCACCTATCAAAGACACACCGACATCTGACATCTCTGACACTAGGCACGCGTGCACCGCGCCCTGTGCCCTGTAGCTGGTGGGGCGCAGCGTGGCGGTGGCCCAGGAGCTGAGCCAGACACAGGAGGCGCTGCCGCTGGTGGTGAGCCGGCAATGGTCGTTCCATAACATGCGGCAGTTGCTGTGCCCGCAGCACGTGTCCAGCCGCTGTGTGTACAGCGTGTGTCGGCACGCCGCGTCGCACTGGCACAACTGCATCACCCTACCAGCGTGCAAGTGGTTGGTGGCCTGATGTGCTGCGTGCCCGCGTGCCTCTCCAATGCGTTGCAGGTCACCCGCAGCTGCGTGGAGCTGCTCCCCGACGAGGCGGCTGCTCAGCTGTTGCCCATCGGCCATGCCGCTGTGGCCTGCTGCCCCGATGAACCCGTCGAGCTGTTCACCCTACCGGCCTACCGCAGTCTGCCTGTGAGCCGCCGGGTGGACCCTGCCAATGTGCCGCCTCCCATGCCGGCAGCCCCTGACGGCGGGGACGAGCCGTGGGCGCAGCTGCGTGGCGGCAGTGGCAGCGGAACATCCACCCGCGCGGGCTCCCCCCGGCTGTCGGTGCAAGCGCTCAGCTTGGAAGGCAACTGAGTGTTGTGCTGTGCCCATCAGAGCAACTCATTCACCCCCCAGCTGCTCCCGCGTCTGAGGAGTTGCGCCGTGCGGAGCACCCACACAACCATCTGATTGTCTCTCCCTGCCCCTGCTGAAGCGCGTACAGCGCTCCTCAGGCAATAAGCCACACTGCCTGAGTGGTCATGAGCCGTGCTCACTGTCTGCATCTGCTCCTTTAATTGACTTGGTATGCTTGATCTCCCACCCGCATTGCATCTGTCTCCTTACCCAGCCAAACCGCCCTCCTCCGCCACTCAATTGTTTACTGGCCACTTCAAGTGACACAAGTTGTGTCACCTCCCCTATCCCCATCCCCATCTCCCAAATGTCTTGTTTCGACTTCTTGTCCCCCAAAGCTTGCACTCTGTCTCACATTTGTCTGCCAGAGTCTGGCCTTTGCTGGGCCCCAACCACTGCCAACGTTGTTAACATCGTCTAGTTCATCAAACACACGTCCGCCATGTTGCATCTCTCCTCGCCTTGCACCCACAATGCACCGAGCATCTGCGTTACCCAGCCGGTGTGATGCTTTGAAGTCTCTATCCCGCTCCACCCCGCCCTATGCAACACACACCTTTGTCTCTCCCGCTCTCCACCCTGCGTACTACGCAGTGGTAGTACGACCCCCTTTGTCTGTCCCGCTCCACCCCACCCCCACCCCACCCTGCGTGACACACCCCTTTGTCTCTCCTGCTCCACCCCACCCTGCGTAGCACACTCTTTGTCTCTCCCGCTCAACTCCACTCATATACTACCCACTCTCCGCACTTGCAGCTGCACGCTCCTTCCCCCGCCCCTTTGTGAGTCCTGCTAGCTAGTAGCTGATCCCACATTTCCACATTCGCCAGCCCCAGTCATCCACAAAAGCACTACGTCCTGCCAGGACAGTGTCCATTTCCACAACACCCGGCTGCCCTACTCATTTCGCACTCCACGCCGCATGCATGCTGGCTTCCTTTTAACTCTCCAAACCCACGCATGCCCAGCCAACACAACCACCGCCCTCTCCACCCCGCACTGTCTTTGTCGAGCTGATGTGGGCCCGTGTTTGTTTGCCCCTGTCGCCTGCCATCCATTGACCGTCTCTTCAAATGTGCTACTGTCCTGCCCCATGGCCCTCTGTGCCGTTTCATGTGTTGCCCCTGTCGATCACGCTGCGCCACACGTGCGGATGCACACACTACGGAACCTGCAATGCCTTTCCCGAGAGCCGTACCATGGTCGTGCACTTGCTGTCTTCGCAAGTATGTTACACCAGAGCTGGAGCCGTCGCAGGCTCATGGTTTGCGGCAGTCGGTGCTTGCAAGTAAACTCAAGGTGGATTTGTGGTCATGGTGATGATGTGGGCAGCGCAGATTGTGAAGACACGTGTACGCTTGCTGTCACTTGTTGAGCGGCGGCTTCAGTCAGACGCTGCAAACAGCAGTGTGTCCTGCGTTGTCGCCATCACTTGGTGTGGGCAGCGCAGTACACAAACTGAGAATAGTCCAGGCTGATGCACCCGGTGCCTTGCGGGTCGAATGCCCTGCATGTGTGCCATTGTGGGTGGGGAGTGTCAGTGGCTGAGCTTGCGCACAAGGCTGCCGCAGCTTGCGCACAGGCTGTCACTGCTGGTTCTGAACCCAGCCCACTTCCCACAAGAGGGCGGAGGCGCTAAGCTCAAGTAAGACCCCCAGGCGCCAGGCAGTAGCTGAAAGACGCACCTGAACATGTTTTGGGAGCTTTTCAAGAAAAGACACAGCATCGTGTATTCAGGGAGCCCAAACCGGCCTGCAGGGACAGAGACTAGTGTGCTTGATTTGCCGGGTGCAGCATGGCAGAAGGCGACACAGCACGCGCCCAAGGCTGCAACCGCCCGGAAAACACGCATTTGCAAGCAGCGGCGGTGGCAGCGGCGGCAGCAGCAGCAGCATGCATGCATCCCACCGTTGCGGTCTGGGTCGAATGCTTGGCATGCGGCGCGCACCGCTGGAGGCTCCAGACGGTAGCCTGCAGCAGGAGGACCCAAACGTGTGGTTTGTGAGAGAGCGGCAGCAGAAGGGGGCAGCCAGCAGGGCAGCTTGCGCCAAGACAGCCTGCGACAGCCTGCCCACCACTTTGCTCACTCCCACTGCAAGCATGCCATAGCACGTGTGCCCTGCCACACCCACCCGCCCACCTTGCTGCACAACGAGCTGCTCGGCCTGCTGGGCTGATATCGAGTCGCCGCCCGCTGCCGCCGCCGTCCAGCTGGCCTTGATGTCTGTGAGCTGCATGCGTAAATCAACACAACCAAGTGATGAATCGGCCCTCTTCCTGTACCGCACAGCAGGCCCGGCATGCCACCAGGAAGCAGGAGCAGCCCCCGGATCAAGCAGGCCTGCTCTGCGTGCGCGTGCTGGGCACCCCTGGCTGCAGCTGCAGCTGCACAACTGCAGCACCGGCTTGCCTGCATGTGCAGCGTGCGGAACTCGGCCAGCGAAATGGTGCCGCTGTCGTCTCGGTCGTGCAGCCGCACCATCTGTGGGTGGGTGCCAGCACAGCAAGTTGCGTTGTCGGGATGTGATGCAAGCTCTGCTACAGCACACGTGTCACGATCATCGTGGTCGTGCAGTCACACCACACCCGCAGGCGGGTGTGACTGCAGGTAGACACTGCTGCTCCTTGACAGGCGGGTTCTGTTCCACAGGCTGCCCATGAAGGGAGCGAGGGCTGGCACGGGCGACCCTCCAGCCGCAGGCCGCAGCCCAGCCACAGCACCCACCTGCGAGCAGGCCTGCAGGCTGAAGCTCAGGCCGCCCAGTGCCATGGCCCGCTGCAGCTCCTGGGCATTGATGGACCCCGTGCGGTCGGTGTCGATTGCCTGCGGGGCGGCGCCGGGGTGCAGGACGGCAGGGGAGGCTGCAGGGGACGGCCGGCAAGAAGGGCGAGGCACAGCGGCAGGCCAGGCGGCAGCAGACCAGGCTGGGGCAACCGGTTTTCGATGCCTCACCGCAAACCACTGCTGTATCTGCTGCTCCAGCTGCGCCATAGGGCTGCTGCTACTGGTGCTGGTGTGGTCGGATACAAGCTGCAGACACAGGAAAGGGCAAGGCGGTGGCGGCGGCGCGGCAATAGCGGGCGGCGGCGGCAGCGGCCAGGGTTTGTGCAGGGAGCCCACGGGGGGTTTGGATCGCGTTCTGCACCATCGACAAAGCATTTGCGCGTGCCTGGTGTCGGGTTGGGGGCTGGATGGGGGAGACCCGACTTCGTGCAGGCTGAACGCTGCTTGCCCGCTGCAGCCGGCACCGCCTGATGGTTGTGCAGATGCTGAATGATGATGCAAACGAATTGAAGGCCTGCTCGGCTCTCCATGCAGGCATTCTTTTGGCGGTGGCAAGAAGACTGCCTGTTTGCTCGCTTTGTGCATCCCAATCGCGGTCTCCACCACACTATTATCGCAGCATAACATCGGATCGCCAACAGCTCCCCCGCCGCGGTCAACGCCCAATTTTTTTCATTTGGCGCAGCCCTCGCCTCCCCGACCGCTTGGTTGGCAGATTCATTTGCGGCGCTGTCGAGTTCTCGACCAAACTAGCTTGCCCGTCACCCCGCAACTGGCCGCCGCCGCCTCTCCGCCGCCGCCGCCGCCGCCGCTCCAGCTCCTCGCCATGGCGCTGGTGGACGACGGGCCGCTGCGGCAGACCGTGTGGGAGAACAGCTTTCGCCTGTCTGAGCAACTGGAGCCGGTAGATGCCGGGCAGAGCGGGGGGAGAGCTGTCAACCGAGCGCCGCGGCTTCTGCAGCCTGGTGCTCCTCCGAACCTGTGCCGCCGCCTGCCGCTGTGACTCCCTGTGCAGGAAGCGCGCTTCCGGCAGCAGCAAGCGCAGCGCGTGCTGCGAGAGCTGCTGGCGGAGCGGCTGACCGGCGTTTCCTACGACCCCGTGCGCATGAGCACCCTGACCAAGCAGCTGGCAGGCCAGCGCGGGTTTCTGCTGGCATCCGAGGATAGACCGGGCGCGGCCCAGCGTGAACTGCCCCACTAGATGGCTTGCACTGCTCCCCTCTCCGCTTCTGCAGACGACATCCGAGAGCGCGTCAAGGCGCTGGGGCTGGAGCGGTGAGCAGGGCACGGCAGGTCGGCTGCCCGCATCGCTCGAGGGCTACGCTGCTGTGCCTGCTGCCCTCCCAGCCACATCCCCGCCACCCTGCTGAGCCGCCCCTCCCACCCCCACTGCCACCCCGCAGGCACAAGCTGGTGGTGCACGTGATGTGCGGGGAGCGCAAGGGGCAGGCGCTGCACAGCAGCAGCCGCTGCCTGTGGGACACGGGCAGCGACGGCTGGGCCAGCGAGACGTTCCTGAACGAGAGCCTCTTCTGCTCCGCCCAGGTGTTTGCCCTGTACTTTGAGTGAGCAGCCACGCGACTGCAAGTGGCAGTCTGGACGCAAGCAGCTTGCTAGCTGCTGCCATCCCAGCCACCTGGCACGTTTGGTCTTTCCCGCAGCCGCTGATGCTGTGATGCGCCTGCTGTGATGTGAACACACAAATTAGGATTGATATGCGGACAATAGATAGGAGTGTGAGCCAATGAATGGAAGACCGTGTATTTCACAGAGCGCGTGAAGGCGGCGTGTGCATCGCACGAGCGAACGGTGCAGCAGAGGCTGAGCACTGGGGCAAACAGCGGCAGCTCAAAAACGCCCAGCATCCAAAAGCAGCATGCACACCCTGACGGCTTGCCAGCAACGGCGGCCGTGGACCGCCTCACTGCAGGGCCATCAGGGTCTGCACGAGCTGGCGGGCGGTGGGCCGGCGGGCGGGGTCCTCCTGCAGGCACGCCGCCACCAGCTGCGCCACCTCTGCCGGCGCCTCCAGCGGCACGTGCAGGTCCCGCAGGCAGCCGCGCCTGGGATACTTGCCTGCAAGCGGTGGTGGAGCTGGGGAGGTGTTGGACGCAGCAAGAGCGGGCATGAGGGCAGGGTGAGGCGGGGGCCCCGGCAGCTGCTGGGGCTTGGAGCGGGTTGCCTGGCCCTGGCCTCCCAAACAGCAGCTGAATGGCGAGCGCCAGCCGCTCACCGGTGCAGATTTCGTGGCACAGGCAGCCCCAGCTGTAGATGTCCACCGCGTTTGTGCACTTGCGCGTGTTCAGCAGTAGCTCTGGCGCCATGTAATCAAGCGTGCTGCACTCACAGAAGGCACGAGTAGGCAGCGCGCCGTGTCAGTGTCGAGTGGCTTTGCGCAGCCTTGGGCTGTGCGCAACCAGGCTGAGCCAACCCACCGCAAGCC
>RRZL01000022.1:1784015-1829476 GCA_006782975.1 Chlorella sp. Dachan | reverse complement strand
CAGCCAAAGCGGCGGAGGCCGTACTCGTCCACCTCAGCGTTGCGGCTGCGCAGGTCCCCTCCCTCCATCAGCTCCTGAGCAAGGTCAACGTTGGTCAGCAAAGTCATCATTAACACGAAACGCAGAGTCCCTGTCGGTGGGTTGGGCGGTCACACGAGCAGGCCGGGTGCTTGCGAGGCAGTGCAGCTGCCTAGGCACCCGTGCAAGTTGCGCCAGACGCCAGGAATCAGAACCATCTCACCCCAGCGCCCTCAAGCGCACCATCAGGATGATGCCGTGCCCCCTGGCCACGCACACGCCGGCAAAACCGACGATTGAGCGGTGACGCAGCAGGCGCAGCAGGGAGGCTTCCTCCAGAAAGTCGAGCTGCGCCCGCGGGTCGGAGCCGAGGCGGAACACCTTGGCGGCATGCGGCTCCACCCCGTTGAGCAGCACCTGGTACACCTGCGGCGGTACGACGAAAGGGAGCTGCGTGGATAACAGGACGGGGAGCCGTTGGAAGACTGACAGGGAGCAGCACCTGGTACACCTGCGGCGATAGCAGGAAGGGGGCCGGTGAAAGGCTGGTTTCCAGCCACCTTAAACCCTTGCACGTGGCGAGGTGGCAGGGGGCGCACCACGCATGCCAGCTCAGCTACCACTGACAACACACCGAGCCCTCACCGTGGCACTGGCGCCCGCCCCAAGCTCCACGGGGCAGCCGTCTGCATCCAGCACAAACTCGATTGCCGCATAGTCCACTAAGCAGCGCTGCCAGCCATAGGTGGGCAGCTGGGACAGCAGCGCCTGCCCCTCTGCCCCTGCTGCTGCTGCGATGTGCTGCGCTGCGCGAGGGCTGCCTGCCGCCTGCCCTGCTGCCCGGCCGTGCTGGACCGCGCTGGGCGGCTGCCGGCCGGGGAGCGCACCTACGGGCGCTTGCGCGCACACCCCGGCAGCCGTGGTGGGTGCAAAGCTGGGGAGCATCAGGCTGTTGGCTGCACTGGGCGGGGGTGATGGTGTGCACACCATGCCAATGCCAGCCACCCCACGCTGCTGCCCAGACTCGGTCCAGCTGAGCCCCTGTCCAGACGGCAAGCTTCCCAGGCCGCTGGCCGTGCTGGCCTCTGCCCAATAGGCAGCGACAGCCCTGTGCTGCTTGCCGCCGGGCCCAATCACCAGCCGAGAGAAGCCGCCGCTGGCCGCAGACCCGCTGCCGGGCGCAGCACCGCCGCCAGCTGCCACGTCCCAGCTGCTGCCCGGCGCCAAGCTGGCGGCCGCAGTCGTGCTCGCACTGCCTGTAATTGTTCCCAGGCTGCCCGGTGCTGGCTGGCCAGCCCATGCAACCTTTTCATCTGGGTCCACCATGCCGCAGCTGCTGGCTGATGTGCCGCAGCTTGCAGGCAAGTCTGCACCCGCCCGCCGCTTCTGCTGAGCAGGCCGCTGCAACCGCCGCCGGCGCATCCATAACCAAGCCGCGAGCGCCAGTGACAGGGCTGCGCATGCTACCCCTACTGCAACGCCTGCGGGAGAGGAGCAGGCAGAGGTGGGGGTGAGGGCAGCAGTGTGGCACGCCGGTGCTGCAGGCATGTGCTGCATGCCGGGCTCGTTGTGGCCGCACCGCGCGGCAACAGACAAGCACAGCCACGTGCAGGTAGAGGTCCGCCGCTTGCCCCCTCCCTCACCTGCAATCGCTCCTGCACTCAGGTTGCTGCTGCCAGCCGCTGCTGCCGCCTTTTTGCGGTAGAGCACCGCGTTCAAGTTGATGTTGGAATCAGCCAAGTCCAGCGGGCCGACTCCCGGCCCCCCTTTCAGCAGCACCACTGGCCGGCCTGAAGCGGAAGCAGAGCAGCGTGGAACACATGGGAAGCAACCACCACCCATGCAGCAGAGCATGCCGGCATGGTCAGTACCATATTGGCGGTCCCCGGGCAGACAGCCGTGCCATCTGCTTGCAATTCCAATGCATTGCCCACCGACGTATGCTGGCCCGGCAGCCCACCTGCCCCCGGGTAGTCCCTCCCGTCCGGGAACCACATCATGACTTGGCAGTCCTCGCCGGCGCTGCAGCGCGCCGCATTCTGCTGCGGCCCTCCGTCCAGCCCGCAGCTGTCTGGCTGGGACACAGAGCCGTCGCAGGGGAAGTCAAACCTGCGCAGGATGGGGCCCGTTGTGGGGCAAGGGTGGTACCGGTTGGACTGCTGTAGGACTGCGGTATGCAGGTAACCAACCAGCAGGGAGGAAACAGGGCAGCACAACCGCAGTGCCGGCCTGGCATGTAGCTGCTGCACAGCACATGTGAGCACGTAGCCGCTGCACAGCACATTGTCAACCTGCAGGGCAGACGTGCCTGTACCAGAAGCCGAGGCCAGGGAACGCGTCATATCCGTCCACAGCCGGGGCGGCGTACCGCAGGGGCGCGCCTGTGGGTGCCGAACAAGGAAGCGCAGTATGGCGACTCAGTGGAGAGGCTGGAGAGGTTGGGGGGCCGTGCCGGCAGCAAGGGTGCTGTGCACAGCCGAGCGAGCAGCAGACATCCCTTTGTGTGCACACAGAGATGGCGCGAGGGCGCTGCAGCACAGTGCTTCCTGGTGTGTCGAAACAGCAACATCAGCCACCCAGCATCCCACAGCAACCAAGCACTGCCCACGTGAGTACTTGGGCAGCATTGACGCGCCGCACCTCCCACAAAGGCGGGCGCAGGCAGCAGCAGGATGGGCCGGCCGGTGCCTGGGGCCGTCTCCGCCTGGTGCACCAGTTGGCAGCCCTGGTGCGGCGCGGTCATGTTGCTTGCTTCGTCTGTGCACCCGCCCTGGCAGGGAGGAGGGAGGACAGCCGGGTGTTTGTCTGGTTGCAGGTTGCATGGCGCATGTTGCAAGCACATGCCACGCACTCCCGCCAGCTCGCGCCTGTTGCACAGCATCGCTTACCTCGCGGTTGCAATACGAGAATGCGGTGCATTCCGGATCAGCCCTGCAGGCGGCGCAGCAGGCGGCCACCGATGGCTGCAGGTTGTCGTCCGATGGCTGGCCGAGTGCTGCGCCTGTGGGGACGAGGCCTGGCAGCAGCACGCTGCCGCCGCCCTCCTCTGGGCTTTGAGGCGGCAGCAGTCGAGCTTGCGAGTGTGAAGCGATGACTGGGTCGGCGGTGGGCTCCTGCAAACAGGCGGCAGTGACGATGGGTGCTGGCGGTGGGCGGCGGCAGTACCAGTGTTGGGGCCATCGCTGGTCGGGTTGAGCCACAGAGACAATCGGCATGTCACAAAGCCCACCTGGGCAAGCAGCATGCGCCCAGGCCGTGCAGGGCTTCGGAGGCGAGGAGGGGCCACCCCGCTCGCGCTGTTCCCCTGCCGGCTGCTGCGGATTGCGATTATTAGCATGAACAAAAGTAGAAGCTTCGAGCAGACGGCCATCGCCAGCGGGAGGTGGGCTGGGCCCACCGCCCTTGGGCGGCGGTCGCTGTCGCTCGTCGCCCGCATTAACGGCAAGCCATTGCTGTGTCGGCGTGATGCTGCCGTTGGCGCCGGCAAAAAATGAGAAGCCTCGCCAGCCTGGCGCGCAGAACTGCCCCCTTGCGCTCAGCCCGCCGCCGAGCGCAGCACTCCACCACCCCCATGCGCCCACATCTCCCTGACCATTGACAAACCAAGAAAACCATTCTTTACACGTTTACACATCATTCACAAGGCATGTCACGATGCATGCTTGCGCGAGGGACGGTTCAGCGGTTGACGCTTCCATCACTGCTGCTTGCAGGTCGAAGACGACTGCTCCGCCTGCGGCCCCTCGTCGCTCTCAGCTGCTGAAGGACCTGGCGCAGGTGGTGCTGCCGCCTCGCTGCCAGCTGATGCACCGCCCCCTGCCGCCGCCGCCTCTGCCGGCGCAGCAGCAGCTGCTGCCGCGCCCTCTCCTGCCGCACCAGGCTGAGCAGCAGCTGCCACCGGCGAAGCGCCCTGCACGGCTGCTGCCGCTTGGCTGACTTCCGGCCCTGCTGCCGCCGACTGTGGGCCAGCCGGCTGCTGCGGCTGGCCATCCGCTGCAACTGCTGCCGCCTCCTGCTGCTCCACCCCCGGCTGCTGCGCCGCGGGCGGCTGCTGCGCGTCGGCAGCACCACCTGCCGCTGCCGCTGTGGCGTCCGTGCTGCCGCCGCCTTCACTGGTGCGGCGGGGCGGCAGCGGCTCCTCCCGGGGCGCCAGCGTGGCCTCCAGCATGCCTGGGTTGAGGCCCGAGGAAATCATGTGCACCTTGCCGAAGGTGAGGTCCCACAGGCTGCGCCCCGTGGCGTCCTGCGCAGCGGTGGGGGAACAGCGACAGCATGGGTGTGGGAGTGGTCAGGTGGGGCTCAGGGCTGCCGAGTGGTGGTGCCCGAGAACACACACAGCACGCATGCACGGATGCAAAGCCCTGCTGGCCATGCGCCCGGTTGGAAAAGTAGCACGCCGGAATCCACGCGCAACTCAGCAGCATGTACCCCCATGCACCCGCCAGTGCGGCGTAGGGATGCCTGGATGGTTGCAACTGACCGCACACAGCAGTATCCATGCAACCGGCTCACCCGCCACTGCGGCGTCAGTATGCCGGATGACGCCAGCACCAGCAGCATGTTTTTTACGGCCTCAGGCACGCTCTCCTGCACCGCCTCGTGCCGCACCGCCATGCAGTCCTGCAGGCGTTGGAAAAAAGATGGTGGGCGGTTGAGGCAAGCTGCGCGCAGTGTGACTGAACCATAAGCTAGCCATGCCGCGCCCTGCACGCTGAAGAAGCAACGCAGCGGCTCGTGCGCGTGGCAACCCAGGCCACCAAAAGCCAATACTGAAGCAGCAAACCGCAAACAAACAAACAAACAAACAAACAAACAAACAAACAAACAAACAAACAAACAAACCGCAAACAAACAAACCGCAAAAAACAAACAAACAAACAAACAAACAAACAAACAAACAAAACAAACAAGCGCAGTGCTCACCTGCAGCGCCTTGAGCACCGCCTCCCACAGCCCGTAAAAGTCCTTGTCGCTCTGGATGACCTCGATGTACTGCAAAAACAGTGCAAGCGGAGCAGGGAAGGGTGCGTGGTTAGCCGCAACGCCGCGGTCGGCATGCACCGCAACTGCGCGCAGTGCTGCTCCCACAGCCCGAGGGTCCGGCAGTGCAGGTTGTTGCCACGCCTTGCCTGCAGCAGCGTCTTGAGCAGCATGGACACCGCCAGGCGCACGCTCTTCTCGGCTCCCGGATGGCTGCGCGCCTTGGGACCCGCCAGACGTGACAGGTCTGCGGGTGTGCGGGCGGGTGGGGGCAGAGTGACCAGCTGCGGGCCAAACACTGCGGTACTGCTTTGGGGCCCAGACAGGTCTGGGAACATGGGGGCAGACACGAAATTAAGCAGCGGGAGACTCATTGCAGACGAATGTCTACCTCTGGAGCTGGCCAGACGCGGCATGTGTAAAGAGGGCGGGTCGCAAGCAAGGCATTGCAGCAGAGGAAGCACCTGGTTCCCGCCATGGTCGCACCATCCAACTCCGCCAGCAACCAACTGCAACATGTCTCATCTGCAAACCCTTTGCAAGTCAAACCCCATTCCAGCCCACCTGCCACCACTGGGACCAGCAGCTCCCGCAGCGTCTGCACCCACAGCTCGGGCGGCAGGTGCAGCTGCTCACTGGCGCCCAGCGCTCGGCTGCAAGCGGGCCGAGAGCGGGCGAAGCGTGGTGCGTTGGCAGGATGCAATGCCATGGCTTTTTTGTGTGGCAAGTGGAACTGCTGCCTGGCCCAACGCACAGCAGCAACAGCAGGGCAAGAGGCAATGCAAGCACATGAATGTGCGAGGCGCCCACCTGAGCACGATGATGGCGTTGTCGTGCAACGGCTGCGCATCGCCCTTGCAAGCCTACGCAGCTGCTACACCCGGGGCCTACCCCACACCAGGTCACGCAGCATGGCTGCACCTGAGCACGGTGGCTGGCTGGTGCCCTCTAGGCTTAACACCCAGCTGGCCCCCTCAATCCACGCCCACGGCTTTTCTGTCTGTCTTTCTTTCGCACCTGAGCACCATGATGGAGTTGTCACGCAGCGGCTGCGCCTCGTCCTTGCACAGCGAGCGGGCCAGCACGCCCACGGTGGTGAGCCACAGGTCCACCAGCTGCTCATCTGCAGCAAGGCAGGGGAACCGACTGGGTGATTTGTTAACTTCGAGCCAAGTGCTACTTGCGCCCATTGTAGTGACAACGCGTAGCCACAGGTCCACCAGCCGCTCGTTTGCAGGCGCGGCAGGAAAATGAAAAGTGGCATGCGGGTTGGGGCAGCACAGCAGGCAGTTGGCGGACGCCCCCCAGCTCCCCGGGCGGGCGTGGTGCAGCCCCAACTTCCGACTCTGCAAGCGCTCGTCGACCACCAAGCCAAAGGAACATACCCGACAGCCCGCTCTCGTCAAAGCCGCCGCCTCGCCGCTGGCTCTGGGTGACCAGCCAGCTGAACAGCGCCTCTACAAGGTCAAGGTGGCGAACCGCCGCCTCCACACTTTGCTGCAGCGACCAGAAGGGCACAGGGCCGGCAGCACGGGATCAGCAGCAGGCGACCAGCAGGCTATGATCGGCAGCAGGCCAGCCAGCTTAGCAGCGCCGCCACAAGCTCCAGGAGCAAACAAACCGCCGCCTCCACGTTACGCCGCAGCGGGATGTGAGGCAGTGACCATGGCACCGCTCTGCTTGGCGGCGAGGCCTGGTGCACTGCTGTGCAAAGTACGGGGGCGGCTGCAAAGCACTGCTGCGCGGCAAAGTACGACACCCACCTGCATGTAGCGTTCACAATGTCAAACACCTCTCCAGCAGCGGCCCCTTGAGGACTGGCCAAGTACAAGAAAACACACATGTGCACGCCCACCTGCTTGTAGCGCTCAGTGAACTGCAGGGACGTCTCCAGCAGCGGCAGGTACGCCTCGCCGCTCAGGGCGCGCGGGCTGCCGCACACCGCGCTCAGGCACTCGTAGGCCAATGGGGCAGCCTCGGGGCGCACTGCGGCAGAACAGGGGAGGAGGGGCGCAGCTCAGGGCCGGCTGGCTGTGTGCAGCTGTGTCCAGGCATGTGCAGGCACAGCACCTTGGAAGTGCTCGCTGGCGGCAAGGGCAGGCACATGTGAGGGTCGCAACCGGCTCAGCAAGACGGGCAGATGTCACCAGAGGTCAGCTTGATCATCATTGCACCCCCCCACGGCGTGAAGCGCCACTTGCTAACTCTAGTTATCGGCCACCCACTGAACAGTCTCCCCCAAGAGCAGTCACCTGAGGTGAGCTTGATGATGGCACACACGGTGCGCCAGTCCGCCTCGCTGCGCACGTAGGGAGCGCTGGACCGCAGCAGCGCCAGCAGCTGCACAGGGCGCGAGGGCGCAGGAGGGGGCATACCTCGCAACAAGGCTGGCTCGTTTCGTGTGCACTGCGGCCCACCAAGGTTGGACACGGGCAATACACAAGCCAGCCAGTGCATCGCTACCTCGGTTGCCTTGCGGCATGCGGCTCTGTGCCTCCAGATGAAGAAAGAGTTGCAAGCACGTAGTGTGATTTGCGGCCCCGAATGCAATCCATGCAGCGCGGCTCACCTCTGTGGCAATGCCCTCAGCCATCTCCCACGCCACGCCAGGGCTCAGCCCGATGATCAGCTTCAGGCTGCAGCAGGCTGGGTGCAGGCGGCCAGTGGGGCAGCTGGCGGGCAGTGCAGGGGGTCTGCCCTGCAGGGCAGCATGCCGCCACATCGAGCGACGAACATGCAAGCAGGCTGAGCACGCGCAAACGGCAGCCGCACAAAGCAGCACGGCTTGCGCACCTGCGCAGCAGCGTCTCTGCGGTGTCCTCTTTGTAGGGCAGCAGGCGGTGGCAGATGCGCAGCAGGCCCGTCACCGCGCGCTCCACCAGCAGGTTGACGGCCACAGCTGCAGCCAGTGAGGGGGAGGTGTGAGGAGCTCCTGTGTCAGTGTGGAAACATGTTTCAGTGTGGAAGCATCAGGAGGGCAGACAGGCAGCTGAGGGGTCCACAACGGGTGAGTGGGCATTGCTGCACAAGGCAAACGTGCAAACATGACACAGTCGCTCACCGTGGTCGGCGGCGGTGCAGGCCGCCGCTGGATGGCGGCTCTCAGGGGTTGCACACAAGCAAGTGCATGACACAGGTACACACCGTGGTCGGCGGCGGTGCAGGCCTTCACATACATGAGCTTTGATTTCATTCTAAGTCTCATGAAGATTGGGCCCCTAGTGGGCTGGCGCTAAACTGTTAAACTAGACTAACCAGACCCGACTCACCGTGGTCGGCGGCTGTGCAGGCCGCCGCTGGATATTGCTCTCAAGCGTTGCATGCAAACAAGTGAGCAGCACAATCGCTCACCGTGGTCGGCGGCGGTGCAGGCCGCCGCTGGATGGCGGCTCTCAAGCGTTTCATGCAAACAAGTGCGCAGCACAGCACAGTCACTCACCGTGGTCGGCGGCGGTGCAGGCCGCCAGGTACTCGTGCAGCAGCGGCCAGATGAGGCCCGCTCGGTCACGGTTGCGCAGCGCCAGCGCAATCAGCAGCTCCTGCAGCCAATGGGGCAACAGTCAGCTTGGCATGCCGGCCATTTCCGTGCGAGGTCTGTTGCAGTTGCAAACTGGGTATGTTGAGCACCGACGGTGTGACACTGCAATGTCACACACCCTACTGCCCCTGGCGGCTCACCAGGCACAGCTCGGCGGTGCCCGTGTTCTCTCCGGAGCGTGCAGCCGCGGCCACGTTGCCGGCGGCCCACATCACTGCTTTGACCAGCTCCACCAGCGACTCTGCTGTCTGCAGGCAGGTACCAATAGGCATTGACATGCGAGGCTACGTATTGGTGTCTGTATCAGCTGTGCCGGCTGCCCACCGCCTTCACCAGCAGGCCTGCAAACGCCTCGTCCACGTGGCAGGCCAGTGCCATCTAAAACGTACACACCACAGCCTCAACCGGGTTGGTCCACCCACCAGGAACTTGGAGTCGGCGAACACCTCGTCCACATGGCACGCCTCCACGCACGCCGCTGCTCTCCCCGCCAGCTCAGCCTCACGCTGCGCCGCCTGTCGCAATGCAGTGGAGGCACAACGCAGCGGAGTGCATGGAACCGCGGAACCGAGGCAGCGCTGCCTGCCCGCCAGCAGACTGCCTGCAGATGAGAAGGGGGCTGCTGAAGCACGCCCAAACAAAGCCGCGCACAGCCAGCCCACCTGCTCTTCAGTCATGCCGTTCCTATTCCCCAAAGCTGATCAGCGAGTAAACGGCCGAGAGAACAGGCTGCCTCTCCTCACAGCCGGCTCATTACACCACCCGACCCACCTGCTCCGCGGTCATGCCGTCGCTGCCCTCAATGCTGATCAGCGAGGTGATGGCGCGAGAGAACAGGCTGCTGCTGGAGCCCTTGGCCTTGCCCAGGGAGGCGGGGCGGGGGAAGCGGCGCCGTGCGTCCTCCAGGTCCTCGCCGTCGGCTGCAGACACATAATGAGTGGACATCAAGGGTAGGAGAAGGAGCATGGGGGCTGTTTCCGGGCAAGCACCCGTGCCGAGCATCCTCAGGGTCAGTTCAGCGCACATCAGCCGTCGCCTGAGGGCGCGCCACAAGTTGCGGCCATGGGCCGGCCAAACTGGCCAGCAGCGACAGTGGCCGGCAGCAGCGCGAGGCGGCGCAGCACCAAACCATCCCCTCGGTTGCAGGACAAGGTTGCTGCACCCGGCCGCCACTCACCGGCGATGACGGCGGGCGGCAGCAGGTCGAGGCGGTGCAGGCGCAGCACCACATCCACAATGTTGCGCCAGCCGGAGCGCAACCAGTCGCCGTACCTGCGGCGGCAGCCGTCAGAAAACGCACAAAAGATGTGCGTATGGCCCTACTCCTGCCCAGCCCAGGCGCTCCCGCCCAGCCCAGGCGCTCCCTGCCCCCAGTTGCCATTGCCAGCAAACCTGAGCATCAATCAACAGACCGCCATCAAGCAACCCACCGGTTGGCCACAGCAAACATGGCCTCCAGCGCCATGCACGCCTTGCCGCTCTCCCCCAGCGCGGCGGCGCCCTTGGGGCCTGGGGTCAGTGCCGCCGCAAAGCGCGCCAGCTGGGCCACGATGGTGTCGCACACCTCGTCCACCTGCACAGCGAAGTTTCGGCATTTCGCTCAATGGTTTAAGGCAGGGTGTCAGCAGAGGACGCAGCAATCGTGGGGCACCTGCCAGGACAGCACACATCCTGCCGGGACTGCTGCCGGCAGCCAGCCTTGCAAGCACGCCATCGCACCCGCACCCACGCCAAAACTTGCGCCACACCATCCCCTCCAACACCCATACCCTGCAGGCTGCAAGTGTGCCTGCCAACCAAGCTTCCAAACCGACCTGGTGGTAAGCCGCCAGGCGCGCCGCCAGCAGCAGGCAGTCCAACGCGCGCTGCACCGCCGCGGGGTCGGCTGCACTGTCCAGGACCACTGAGGCAGCCGCCAGGGTGGGGCCCCACACCAGGCCAAACATGTCTCGCTCCAGCGCCTCCGAGGCTGCACAAGATGCGAGGAAGCAGGCGGCATTCACAGCATGAGTGAGGGATGCCCAGGCCAGCATGCCGCCAGCGTATCGCCGGAATCGTGGCAGAAGATTCGACTCCCTGCATGCACCGCAGACCATGGCTGCCTCACAACCGCTGCGCCTGAGGCGCCCAAGCCCACACGCAGAGCTACAGCAGCTAGCAAGCCAGCATGGGCAACTCACTGCGCGCCCCGGGGACCATGCGTCCACGCGGCCGGCGCGCCTGCACCGCCAGCTGGTACCAGAACACGCTGGGCAGCTCGTCCGCCGTGCTCTCTGCAAGCAAGGAGACAGCGATGGAGATTGGTGTCGAGCGCCTGCGCTTGGCACAATGCAACGGGCTGCCGGCTGCACATGAACCCCGGCAGCATGCACCAAAGTCACGCCAGACATTATGCACTTGGCAACAGGATCATTCCCCTCCCAGGACTCCCAGCCAACAACAACACCTGAGCCGATCTTCGCCTCAGCACCCACCTGAGCTGATCTTCAGCTCAGCACCCACCTGAACTGATCTTCAGCTCAACACCCACCTACACCCACCTGAGCTGATCTTCAGCTCAGCACCCACCTGAACTGATCTTCAGCTCAGCACCCACCTACACCCACCTGAGCTGATCTTCAGCTCAGCACCCACCTGAGCTGATCTTCAGCTCAACACCCACCTGAGCTGACCTTCAGCTCAACACCCACCTGAGCTGATCTTCAGCTCAGCACCCACCTACACCCACCTGAGCTGATCTTCAGCTCGTCCCGAGCTATGGACCTGTAAATGGCCTCCAGCAGCGCTGCGGGCATGGGCTCCCCCTCGTTGGTGCTGCGGTTGATGCGCGCAAAGTCGTCCAGGGACATCTTCTTCTTGTTCTGCAGCCACGGTGGGTGGGCGGCTGGTTCGTTAGTTGGTTGGCTAATTGGTGGGTTGGTTGCCGCGCAGGCCGGTGTTGAGCAGGCGCCAGCAAGCGGCCGTTTGCAGCCGCCACATCACCATGCAGCTGCCACAGCCACATGATGATCAGCCAGGGTGGCTCCGAAGGCAGCACAGGGCCGGGAATCCCAAACTGACCAGTGACGCAGACAACTGAGTGGCACACAACAGCCTGTGCCTGGTCGTTGTGCAGGTCGGTGTTGAGCACAGCGCCTGCAAACGCCAGCACAGCACCGGCACTGCCTTGTGCAGCCTGTACCAAACCTCCTACCTGGTCGTTGTGCAGGTCGGTGTTGAGCACGATGACTGAGAAGGCCAGCACAGCACGCAGCAGATCGACGCCAAGCGCAGCAATGCCTTGAAGAACAGTCGTTACCTGGTCGTTGTGCAGGTCGGTGTTGAGCATGATGACGGAGAAGGCCAGCACGTAGGCGGCGTCCGCCGATTTGAGGCCCATGGAGGGCATGGACTCGTAGTACCGCTTGCCAAACACCTGCAGGTGTTAGCCATTGAAACAGAGTGTTGGAGAAGTATCAGCGAAAGCGGCGTGCGCCGACCGCTTGCCAAACACCTGCAACGGTGCACAGGTTCAGAGCAGAGCACTGCAGCCATCGACGGAAACGCCTGCGCACGCTACATAATGCAGTCGATCTGCAGGCCATTGCCCGGCGGGTGGAGCATGCCGTTGCCACCCAGCCCACACTAAGCATTAACACGACCCCAATCAGGCGCCCACCTGCATGATGCGGTCGATCTTCTGTCCCTCGCCGGGCGGGCGGAAGGCGTCCATGAACAGGCGCAGCGCCAGGTCAAAGTCCAGACCTGTACAGTTTCAGATGCAACAGCAGCTGCTGAATAAACGACATTAGAAGTCCTAGGGGCCTGGTTGTGAAGCAGCGCCAGGTCAAAGTCCAGGCCTGCGGGGATTCGCATAGTGCGTTTGTTCTTGTTGGCACCTAGCAAACAGAAGCAGCGCCAGGTCAAAGTCAGGGCAACTAGGCCACCCACCCGTGAAGTCAAAGGTCTGCATGAAGGCAGCCCGCACATCCTTGCAAATCTTGCCGGAAGCGCAGGCGCACGACACTGACCATATACAGCAACACTGACCATAGCCAGCAACACTGACCATATCCAGCAGCACTGACCATATCCAGCAGCACTGACCATTTGCAGCGACACCCACCCGTGAAGTCAAACGTCTGCATGAAGGCAGCCCGCACGTCCTCGTAAAACGTGTCCCGCTCCCCGAGAATCTCGCCGATTGCGGGCTTGGCCAGGCCGGGACAGGCGCGCAGGAAGCGGGCCAGTGTCTGCGCGTCCAGCTCGCGGGGCAGCAGCTTGAGCGACTGTGGACAGGGAGGGGAACACGGCAACAGGCAGAGGTTGGTGGGCTGGCCCCGTAGCACACGGCCTCCCACTGTGCGAGTGTCCTGCGATACAAGCTGCAATCACGATGCGCAGCACTGACCCGCCAATGCATGACAGGCAATAAACAGTCTCTCCACCTGCAGGTACTGGAAGCCCTTTTTGGAGTCGCGGTTGAAGTGCTCCGCCGCCGCAGCCAGCCGGCCTTTGAGGAACTTTTCGACTCGCGCCAGCTCAGCGGGGGTGGCCGGTGCGCCGGCAGGCAGCATCTGCAGCGGTTGGGTGGCGCAGCGCTGGCCTTCAACGGTGCAGCCATACCACCTCAGCAGGCGCGGGCGGGGGCGCCGCACGCATCGGCAGGCACTCGTGTCAGCCAAAGTCGTCAGTCATAGACTTAGGTGGCCCAAGTAATTGGCACAACACAACCCACCTGCTCCAGGGGTGGGTCGCAGCCGCGGCTGAGCGGCGTCCAAAGGTCAAAGTAGGATGGGGGGTCGGACAGCGCCGCCTGGCTGCCCGCATCTGCACAGACGGACGGACAGAGCATGCGGGCGAGCTGAAACCACGTGTGTCCCACCTGCCGGCATGCATGCTTGCTCTGAAGCATGGGCAGGAAAGCCAACGGACTAGTGGCGCACATGCCACCAGCCGACCCGCCCACCCAACCCACCCAGGTCGCTGACGCCGGTGCAGCCGGCGGCCAAGAAGGACAGGATGCCCAGGATGCCGTCTAGGCTCTGCAGGTGGGCTGCCGGCAGGGGGCCCTCCCGCGTGGGGAAGGCCGCCTTGGACAGCAGGCCGCACAGCTGCTCAAACAGGTTGCTCCGCTCGATGCTGCAAGCGGGGGCGAGGAGGGGCGTCTGGTTTGTGTGCAGCACACCTCTTCGACGTGAGCAGCAGGCCAGGGTGGCACAGCGCGGCACAGCATGCACGCCAGCTGCTGCCGGGCGGCACGGCGGCAGCTCATGGAGAGGGGCCAGTCCAGTGTGCAGGGCAAGCCGCACATCAGCACCCTAGTGGGCTGGCGATAAGCTGTCACACTAGACTAGACTAGACAACAGCGCAGCAACAACCAGTCACCAGCCCGCAAACACATGAAGGGCAGCGCAGAGAGCGCGCGGAGCGCACCGGCAGTCCAGGTTGAGGTACACATCACGCACAAAGCTGGGCTGCGCACAGAAGTCGAGAACGCCCTCCAGCGCGACCTGCGGTGAACCGCGGTGTAAGGACTCGGGGGCACCTCAGCCCTGGCCAGGTCTGCCGCTGCAGGCTGCACTGCCAAAGCAGCGCCCCGCAGGCCAGCTGCAAGCACAGGCGCCTGACGCAAGCGGTGCAGGCCCAGCTGCCAGCCACAGCACGGCGACAGGATGGCAACCCACCTGCTGCAGCTCTGCGGGTCCCGGGCCGTGGCCGGCCGCCGCCGCTGGCGCTTTGCCCTCGGCCAGCGGCAGCAGCAGCAGGGCCAGCAGCGCCTCGATTTGCAGCAGCATGGAGGGGCCCAGGTGCACGTACAGCGCCAGCGACACCTGTTGCAGGGAGCGTGAAGGCCAGGGCGAGGGCTGAGGGGCGCGCAAATCCTGCAGAGCTTTACCACAGGCGCAACCAAACCAGCACATGGACAGGACTCGTCAATGACACCGCCCCCGCCCTCGAGCCCCAACTTAAGCTGCCCCCTACCTGGCAGATGCCGGCGAGGCAGGACAGGGAGGGGTGGCGTGCCGCTGCAAACATGGAGCGAACCAGGTCCTGCTGCAGCAGCACCAGCAGGCTGTCGTGGCCCTCGAGTGCGGCACCCGCGGCCTGCAGCGAAGGAAAGGTAGCCGAATGCGGCACCGCAGGTGGGATGACAGTGTACAGGCAAGCAGCACCAGGCAGCCTGTCTGCAATAGTGTGCTTAGCAGAGCAGCCCAGCTGCGCAGACGTGCTGGAAGGGGCACACATGGTGCCCACAATCGACCTGCTGTGCTCACCTGCAGCGCAGTGTTCATCAGGTTCAGGCCGTGTGCCGGCAGGTCGTGATGGGCACCCACGGGAGCTGCGCAACAGGATTGCATACAACAGTTGAGTGACGGGGCGGAGGCATGGCTGCAGAAGGCGTCCGTCTGGTGGAGCACCCGCATTGGGCGGCCCACCTGGAGACAGCCACTGCAGACGAAGTGACAAGCACGCATGCATTCCAAACCACCCGGCAATTTGAAAGCCAAGAACCGTGCATACCTGAGCCAATGAGCGAGATGATGAACAGCAGCACCTCGCGCACAGCGTCCACGCCATACCCGCCCAGCTCGCTGGGCGGACCCCCACTGGCCGGCACAGCCAGCGGAGCCAGAAGGGACACCACCGCTGGGCTGGCCGGCGGCGGCTCCTGCGGCGCAGTTGGGTCCAGCACAGTCACCGCATCTGCCGCTGCTTGTGCTGCGGCAGCGGCGGCTGCATCCACGGCAGCCTCAGCAGACAGGCCGGCGTCCAGCGCTGCAGACGCAACGGCTGCCCCCACTGCCGCGCCCTCTGCCGCAGCAACCGCCTCGCCAGCCGCAGCCACTGCAGCTGGGTCTGACATCGCCGCAGCCACTGCAGCTGGGTCTGACATCGCCGCTGCCACCGCTGCCCCTGCTGCCTCGCCAGGCGCAGCTGCGCCGTCCTGCAGCGCTGCCAAGGCTGCACGGCTGCCGCTCTCCCCGGCCTGCGGCCCCTCAGCATCTGCTGGCTGGCCGCCCTCCCCTTCCTCGGTGCTGGCGTTCTCTGCCCGGGACGCCACGGGGGACACCTGCAGGCGGCGCGAGCTGAGGGCCGCCGCTGCAGGCGCCGCAAATGGGCTGTCCACTGGCTCGGGAATGACATCCAGCCTAGAGAAGATGTGGTGCACCATTTCGGCCATCGCCGCCCGCGACGCCTGCGTCAGCAGCTCTGCGGCGCATGGCCGTGCAGCGAGGCGAGCAGTTGGATGACACATGGACGACAAGCCAGGCAGCAGCAGGCTGCAGTTGGATGACACGAGGACAAAAAGGCAGGCAGCAGCAGGCGGGGTGGCATGCCGCAGCCGGCAAGTGCGCTGCGGCAGCAGCAGCAGCAAACCACAGCGCAGTCGCCGCCAGCACGTACCGCTGGTGTCACGCCCCTTCTCAGTCTGGAAGTGGCCGATGCGGTAGCATGCCTGCAACAAGCATTGGAACGCTCTGACCAGTCAGCACGCAGCTGCACACAAGAATGCAGTGTCTCACGCAACGGCCTCCGCAAGTAGATGTCGCAGCAGTTCAAAGCAGCAGTCCGCTCAGTAGCAATGCAGAGCAATACAGCAGCAAAGCAGTCGGCTAAGTACAGCAACAGTGCACCCACCTGGAAGATGGTGATCAAATTGTCATTGGTGAGCAGCGCGCCAGCAGGGCAGCCCACGCACGCCACCTGCGGCGGCAAGGCGGGCAGTGAGGTGAGCAGGGCAGGGCAGGGCGAGCGCAGTTCCGTAAAAAGCCAGCGAAGGCAACGGCGACAACCTGCTACCTTGTCTCAATCGAAAGGAGGGTCCATTTTGACACAAGCCGCGAGCCCCTGACCCCACCAGCACGACCAGGATGCGGTGCAGCGCACACTTGATAGCAAGCACTTGAGCGAGTACGATGTGCAGGCACACAGTCCGACGCCTGACTCACCAGCACAGCCAGGATGGGGTGCACAGCTCAGTTCGCTGGCGAAATGAGCAAGTAGACTACAATAAGACTGTAGGCAAAACTGCCACTCACCAGCACGTCCAGGATGCGGTGCAGCACGCACTCGTCGCTGGCTGGGTAGGTGGCCTCAAACTTGCACTGCGTCACGCCGTCCGCCACCGCCTGGATGGCCTCTGCGGCAGCTGGCCCGCCCAGGCCGCCTGCACGGCAGCGGCGATGATGGCAAGTGCAAAAAGCATGAGGCCTACAAACAGCTGTTCAAAGTGCGGGCACGCAGGGGGCTGCAGCCCGGCGCACAGGCCCCGCAGCAGCAGCCATGCCCGGCGCACAAATCATAGCGAGTGTCGTGTAGTTAGCACGCATCCAGAGGCAGCGATCACCGCGGATCAGCGCCAGCACCCACCCAGCACGCCGCGGGCAATGATCTTGTGCAGGGCCGAGAGCGCCACCAGGGTGATGGGCCCGCTGGTTTCGGGGCTCTTCACCGTCTCCAAAAACGGGTTCAGATACTCCGGCGGGTCCACCTCGTCCCATCCTGCGATGCGGATGCAGATGGGAGGGCTGGTGCAGCGCCTGGCACGGGCTGATCACATGGCCAGCCAGCTGCCGCCGCCCGGCTGCCGCTACTCCCGCCGCCGCCGCCTCACTCTGCCAGGCGAACAGCTTGCGGCGCAGCGACTTGAACTCCTCAACCAGGGGATCCTCGAGCTCCTCTTCCTGGGCCTGCAGGGGCGGGCAGCGGCAGCAGCGGGGTTGTTGCGAGCGGACGGCCCAGCAGCGGCCCTGCGCCCTGATGCCGGCTCCCAGAGGCACGCACATATCGATTGAACTTCAGGTTGCTGCGCAGGGCTGCTATCACCGCCGCGGCCTCGCCCGCCAGCAGCAGGGCTGGGCTGCGGGTCTCCATTGCGCCACGCAGATCACCGATCCATCGCCGGAGGCCGATCAATAGCGACGCTGCGCCCAGCCGCGCTCCCTCCCATCTTCATGCGGCGGGCGGCAGCGCCCACCTGGCGTTGGCGGCGGCAGCCGCTGAGCGCCTCCAGGTAAGAGAGAGAGCATTGCTCGCACTGGGCATGCATGATGTCGACGGCGACTGGTGCTATCATTCGGTGTTCTAGCATTTCGTACTGCCAATAGCTGGGGCAAACACACTGGCCATCCGAGATGGCCCTGCAGCTGTCACAGCGAGCGCGGTTGGCGGCAGGTAGAGTTGCCGCCTGATCAAAGGAGTCGGCCGTTGCCTGGAGCTGGGACGGCCTTCATCTATATGGCGTCGCCTCCCATATCTGTGATTGCCATGTTCCTGTGTGACGCAAGTGCCGTGGATGCTGCCAATGTTGGCATGCTGGCCATGCGGCGAGCCGAATGTCCAGCGGCTTGCTCTTGTCATTGACAGCAGCTTCGAGCCACACCTCCATTGTTGTGGCAGCAGCAGCGACGGAAGCTGTTTGGAAAACAGCGGCTGAACCCTACACCGTGTTGCCTGCCCCTGCACAGCTTTTGTCTTGACTCATCACCATGGCCAGCCAGACAAGCATGCTACCAGCCTCAGCCGAGCAGGGCAGCCTGATCGAGCGCCTGCTGCCCGACGACCTGCTGGGCCGTACTTTTGCTCAGTTCAGCCTGGAGGAGTGGTGCAACTGGTGAGATGCTTCCGTCCGAGGTGCTTCAGCTGGTGCCCAAGCTCCGTGGGCTGTGGGCGCCGCCGCCGCCGCCGCCGCTGATGCCGCCGCCGCCGCCCGCACTGTAGCCGCTGTCTTTGGTCCCAAGCAAAAGACCATCCACCTTTGCCTTGAGTGCAACTGGATCTGCGCCCGCTGCAGGGACGCCGAGCGGGGCAAGCAGCTGGCGCTGCCGCTGGTGTGCCGGCGCTGGGAGCGAGTCGCCTTTAGCCAGCCCTCGCTCTGGCACACAGACACCCTGCGCAGCCGGCACGGCGAGACGCGGGAGTCTGAGCTGGCCAGAGCTGACCGCACACTGCGCCTGCTGCGGCGGGTGGCTCCGCTGGTACAGCGCTTTGAGGTGTCCGGCTTTGAGCAGGAGGCTCCTGAGCTGCTCGGCGCTCTGGACGCCTCTGCGACCACAGCGCTCTCGCTGCAGTCAACCTGGCCGCTGACCGAACAAAGTGGCGGCTGCCCTGCTGTGCTTCAGCCGGCTCACCAGCCTCAGAACCGATACGCGCAGCGACTGGGACTGTTTGATGAAGCACCGCCGCCCAGCATGCTCAGCGCGCTGCGCCAGCTGGCATCCACGCTGTGCTGCCTCGTGCTGTTGACGCTGCGCTTCCACGGCTGTGAGGCCGAGGCACTGAGGAGCCTAACC
Organism: Chlorella sp. Dachan; assembly: GCA_006782975.1. Classification (NCBI taxonomy): domain Eukaryota; kingdom Viridiplantae; phylum Chlorophyta; class Trebouxiophyceae; order Chlorellales; family Chlorellaceae; genus Chlorella; species Chlorella sp. Dachan. Next base: position 1,810,663 of record RRZL01000022.1, on the reverse strand, counting down.
AGGCTCACCGTACTGCAGCTGTACTCCTGGCAGCCCATGCCTGTGGCCGTGTTTCAGGTGCCAGCCGCGCTGAGGCAGCTGGAGCGGCTCACAGTGGGCCATGGGCAGCCGACTGGCGAGGGCGACGACTGGCTGCCGCTGACTGCCACACGCAGTTTCAGCCACCTCCCCTACCTGGCTGTCCAAGCGTACCGACTGCAGGCAAGCTGCGATTATGGGGTGCGCCCGCCCGCTCCTGCACACACCCTCCTTGCTTTTCATGAGAAACAAGCCCTTCCCCGCTCGGTGCCCCCTCCACACCTGACGGACGGCACGTGCTGCACATTCGGCGAGACTGTGTCAGGGCGCTTCAGCCCACACTCTGCCTTCCACTTTGGCTGGCACTTCATCCAGCACATTGTGTGCGATGCAGCTGCCAGCCGGCTGGTCATACAGGCTGCAGACCTGTCGTCACCGGGCACACTTGCCAGCCTGTTGCACGCCGCCCTGCCCGCGCAGCTTCCAGCCGGCGGCTGGGCGCTCGAGCTCGCCGACTGCCTACTGTCCCCGCAGTCGCTCGAGGGCTGCGCTGCTGAGCTGGCAGCTGTGACCCGCCTGATGGTGTCGGCCTGCACGGCTGAGGGAGCAGACGGCAGCTGCGTGCGCAACGCTCTGGGCGCTCTGCTGGGGCTGACCCCAGCCGTCCGCAGGCTGCACCTGCGGTGGCAAGGCAAAGACCACTGCCCTTATTTCGAAATGGAGCAGCTGGAATACCCAGGCCACCTGCGGCGTGGGCTCACTGCCGGCCTGCCCAGTGAGCTGGCAGAGCTGCAGCAGTTGGAAGAGACTCAGCTGCAGCACTTCGACCTGCAGGGGGAGCTACTGGAGGGACCATACCTGACAGGTGGGTTTGGAGGCCTCCTCCTAGGAGCTGCTTCTGCCTGGAGCACTTGGAGCATGGATCTGATGCATATGCATGTTGGTCGAACATGCACAGCATCTGTGCTCCACCCACTGGGTGTGTCGCGCAGACTGGCTGCGCTCTGCAAGTGCTCACTACCCAGCTGTGCATTGGGCCTACTGACACCTATGCCCCCTCCTGCACCGCTGTCCTGCAGGCCTCACGCGCCTGGCACTGGAGGGCACCCAGCTGGCCAGCCTGCCCGCCAGCTTGGCTGCTGCAAGCCGGCTGCAAGTCCTCAGCATGGCCGGCAGCCAGGCTCTGCAGGTTGGGCCAGAGCTGCTGCGCACCGGGGAACAGCTGCCGGCGCTGCGTGAGGTCACTTTCGGGCAGGCAGCACCCGACACATATGGCACAGCCGTGACTAGTCACAGGCACAGCTGTGCTGGTGCAGTCACGGCCTGGCCTGCAGATTGCTTGGGTCGGCTGCCTGCGGATGCCACCCGCGTTGTGACCTGTCGCATGCAGCGCGTGCAGTGTACCTTTAACACGCTGTGGCTTTCCCTCAGTTGCCTTTGCTTTGCATTGCTTTCTGCTGTTGCGTGTCCCAGGCTGTAAGGAGAGTGCAGTGCAAACAGCTCCGAGGAGCACAGGCTGCGGGAGGAAGCTGGAGGGGAGCACTTAGCATCTGCCCATCTGCCACTGTGCAAGGCCGCCTGCGGTGATGCTCACGGCCCCGCCGCGCCCTGACACTGCCGCACATGCTCCTCCTGATCTTCTTGGTCGCGAGCGAATGCATCACCGCCCAGCTGATCCACCGCTTCGTAATACGTCTGCAGGTAGGCACCGAGGTTCAATCGATCAAAATCAGGGCTCCCTGTGTCGTTTCCCTCAAAGCAGCTGCTCATTCAAAGCAGCTGCTCCCACCTCCACAGCAGCTGCCGGCGAGGCAATGCGAAGACCATCAGGCTACCAGCTGGAACACCTGCGCACCTGGGCCAGCCCAACACAGGCATCGTACAGTGGGTTGCTCTCGCCGCCGCCCTCGCACTGCTTGCCCACCAGGGGCAGGTCCACACACCTGCAAACAGCAGGGTTTGGGGCAGGCGTTCGCGTTTACAAAGGGCCATGCGCCGAGGTGCCCGGAGCAGGCAGGGCTGCTGGCAGTGGCAAGAAGATTGGTGCTTTCTCGCCTTCTGCACTGCCCCACAGCACTCCCTGCTGCTGCACTGCATGGCTCCGCCAAGTTGCCAAGCCGGCGGCCATGCAGCATCTGATAGTTCATGATGCATGGGCCTTCGCTTGCCGGTTTCCTGCACCTTGTGGCGCATCCGCACTAGCACGCAAAGCAGCCTGCCCGCCTCACTTCAGTGCGCTCTCGCACTCGGCCAGCATGGCGTCCAGGAAGGCCTGGTCGCACGCCGCCTTCTCGCTGCCGGCGGTGAAGTAGCAGGTGTCACTGCGGCGGCCAATTGGAAGAGACATGGTGAGGCAAGGTGCCCATATGGTTAGGCGGCAAGTCGCATGGGGCTGCTGTGCGTGTGGCGGCGGCAGCTGCACCAGGCAGCAGCACAACAGGGAAGGGCAGTTGCTGGCCCCTGTGCAGCTCGCCCAGGAAGTGAGCTGCTGCAGAACAGAACTGGGAACCAACCAGTCGGCGCTCACTGTGCGTTGCAGGCATCAGTGAAATCCACGCCAGCAGGCCACTGCTCTGGGACGATTTCTGCAGCAATCACCTGCGGCAGGCACCAGTGGCGCAACAGGAGAGTGAAAGTCACAGCACATTGGTTGCACACAGGCAGTCTAGAGCTCTAACTACAGCAGCGTGTAGCAGCACAGTGGGTGCATGGCAGCAAGTCATCGGGAGATGGGCAAATACCCTCACACAAAGAGCACCAAGCTTGGCAGAACCAGATTGCGACTGCCCAGTGCTGGCGCGCCTCGTGGCCTCCCACGCTCACCCGCACGGATCGGGAGCCGCAGCCGTTTGGCTCCCCAGCATAGCAGCTGCCGTTGGGGCAGTCGGCTGCCGTGTAATTGGCGCCGCCTGGGCAGGGCTGCCCCTCTGGAGCTGGCTGTGCCGCCACCAGGCCTGAGAAAGGGGGTGCAGAAGGGGGGCAGAGGGCAGGTCGGTGAGTCACGCCCGCGATGCCAGCGCCGCCGCCGCCGCCGCCACAGCTGCTGCTGCCGCCTCCTGCTCAGTGCACTGCAGCTGCCCGCTCTGGTTGAGCGCCCAGTCCTGTGGTCTGTGGTGTGCTCAGGGCTGACTGAGCCGCCTTGGAGCGCACCTGGCAAGAGCAGCAGGCCGCCACAGGCTGCCCAGGCCGCCCACCACGCCCCAGCAGCACGCCTTGGCATGGTGTGAAGATAGGCACTGCAGCTCACTGCCTCTGCTCCTCCAAACGCGCGTGCCAGGTTGCATTCGGCCGGCGCCAGGTGGCGCCGTTCCGGTCTTGTGCAACCACACACCTGAACCAGCTGCATCACCTAGCAGTCCTCCCGGGAGACACGCGCCAGCGCCAGTTATAGCGGTGTAACTGTTGGGACTGTGTGCCGGCACCAGCTGTAGACCCTTTGAGGTGCGAAGCCCCCACCAACACCATGCTTGCCCACATGCTCACTTTCCGTGCCACGGTTGCGTGCCCAACAGAGATACATAGCCATGAATAACATGCGAGCAAAATTGTTGAATCAAGGCATTTTGCAGTATATGTATATCAGTTTGAAACAATGCAATATTGCTTCTGGATTGCAGTTGAGATCCAGCCATTTCGGCCCAAGCCGCCGCACCGGTACCGCCTCGGCCGCATTGCATGCTACGGCCGAGCAGCCTGCTCCCGCATGTAGTTGACCTGTGTGCATCTAGGCGGCGGCCAAGCGGCAGTATCACCAGCTCATTGTTGCCTCTCCTTGCGCAGCAGAGCGCCCACCGCATTGGCTGCCTCCTCTCCAGTGTAGACTGCTCCCTCATAAAAGCCTGGGGAGGCAGCGGGGCAAGGCGAGAGCGAGGGGGGTGGGACGGAGGGAGGGCAGCTGCTGGGCGGCCCCAGGCACGTACACGCACGTGCGCGCAGGCCCACGCTGGCTGCCGGTGCTGCGGCGGCACAACGGCCGCCGCATCTGCTTTGTTTGCTGAACAAGCATGTTCTGTTTCAGGCGCGCACCGGGCCAGGTGGGAGAGTTCTCAGTGCCGGCCCTGCACGGTGTGGGAGGCAACCACACTCAGCCAGAGCAACACGTGCAGCCATGGCAGCAGCTCTGGCGGTCTGGCGGCAGCAACGGCGGCACAGCAGCAGGTGGCGCGGGCGGCAGCAGCAACGGCGGAAGCTTCAGGAGCAGTGGCGGCGGCGGGGGCGGCGGCGGCAGCGGGGGCAGCAGCAGCATGCTGGGGCCCACCAATGCACGCGGCCAACAGGCTCGTTGAGTGCGCGGCCAAACGAGGTCCAAACGCCGGGCGGCATGTACGCTGTGAAGGCTCCGCCCACATACTGCACTCAGGCAGTGCAGGGGTGCAAGAGAAGAAGCGGCAGTCATGTCAAGTCAACAGCTCTCTGCAGCCATGTCAATTCAGCAGCTCTGGTGCAAGCCCCATTCGGGATAGCCGGCTGCAGCTGCGCCGCAGGCCATGCCGCCACAGCAAACCTGCTGCCCTTTCATCTCCCCACACGGCCCCTGCTTGCCTGCTCTGCAGGCCAGTCGATTGCCGCAAAGTTGATGGCTGAGGTGGCCACTTCGGGGCAGTCCAGGTAGGCCGCCCAGGTCGACAGCACGGTCTTTTTCACTGCTTCGGGGCCCTGCAGATAGAAACAGCAAAGCAAACGAAGCTTTGTTGGAAAGTTAAGGACCTGTTGGATGTGTCTCGGGCTTGGGGCAGCCCAGGAAATGGCTCATTTCCTCGCTTTCTCGGAGAAAGCGGCGCAGCCCAACCGTGAGAGGAAGCTAACCTGCGCCATGAGGTCCAGTGCATCATCAGCCCTGCAGTGAAAGGAACAAACATGCATGGGGTGCCTGTGAGCACTGCTCGTTGGCAACTCGCACCGGGCACCAGCAGCCAGACGCAAGCAACACGCAGCCGGGAAGCCGCATCTCAAACAAAAGCCTAGTGCAGCGCAACATTGCCGCGGCTGCTGGCTGCCCTTCCGTCTCACCAGAGGAAGGAGGCCAAGGCTCCAGGGCCGTTGGGGGGCGACACATCGTAGCTGCGCAGACGGAAAGCAAGGCGGCACCGTTGGCGGCTGATGCAAGGGCAGATGCGGCGCCATGCTGGGTTGCGAGGCAGTTGCAGGACCCAGCCAACGTGCGCACTGCGTGTCGCAGCCGCAGCCCGCTGTGCGCCGCTGTGCGGCCACACCCAGCTGCCCTGCAGGGCTGCGCAGCACTCTGCTCCTCCTCCTCCTCGTCTGGAAGGGCGAAAGGAATCCCAGGGGAGGGCTCACACAGAGTCGATGCTGCTGTCTCCCGTGGGTGTGAAGGCGTGGGGGTCCAGCACAAAGGTGATGGACTCGTTGATGCTGCGGGAGCCGCGCCAGAAGGGCCGCTCGAAGAAGGCCAGCACCTGGGCGCGGCAGCCGGCGGGGGAAAGGGGCAGGTCACAGGAACAGGGCGCGGGCAGTACTACGCTGTATGGTGGGATGGGGGTCCTGTTTGCAGGAAGCACCAACTCAGCGAACATGCCCACCTTGACTGTGGTTCCCATGGGGGTTCGGTCCACCAGCTGGTTGCGCATGCGCGGCAGCTGCGGGTGGTACAGGATACGCCCGCTGAGGTGAGGCGGCATCGCGACCACAACGTAGCGTGCCGTGTACCTGCGGCAGCAGTTGGCAGGGAGTCGGGATAAGGTGTCGTGCCAAAGGGTTTAGGAATGCTGACGCGAGGTGATGTGGCCATGCTGATAAGAAGCAGTCCGCCCGCCACCATTACCCGTTCTCTAGCTCACTCCTTGTCTGGTGCATGCGTCAGCACAGTCACTCGATCAGCAGCTTGGAAGATGTCGGACACAGGCGCATTCACCCTCCAGTGCCCGCCCAGGGCCTCAATCTCCTGTTTTTGGGTGCCAAGGCAGCGCAGCAGGAGGGGAAGTTGTAGTGCGCAGAAGGTGTGCCGGATACCCTGCGCTCCAGCAGCAGCCTGAACAAGCGGCGGTGGCTCTCAGATGAGTCGACAGCGGCGCGTCCAACGGCTACTGGAAAGCTGACTACTCTGCCCGATAGACCAATGGCTCACCTGGCTCAGCAGGTCCACAAACTGGCCGGCGCCACCCCTGCGAGGCGGGGCACCGGAGAGCAGGGCATGTGCTGACCTGGCAGGCTCGGCAGTCGGGCGTGGCAGCGCCAGGGCAAGGATACCAGCCACGCGTAAAGTTGATCCCCACCAACAGCAGCCGGCTCACCAGAACAGCCACTTTTCGGGTTCATCAACCTGAGGCGCCGCCGCCATCTGGCGCGCCACGTGCAGCAGGGACACATGGGACGGCTGCACGGGGGGCAGATAGCCGCTGCGCACGCTGCTCAGGAGAGTGCGGCCGCGGCCGGGACAGTGCAAGCATGGCACAATCATGCCCAACACAAGCTGGCCCTCCCAAGCAGGAAAGAGAGGCTGCTGTCGCAGTGTTTGCGAAGCGCACCTTCATGCCTCCCAGCGCGCCGCCGGCGATGGGGTAAAGCGCGGCCACGGTGTGCTTGGCGTACGCGTTGTCACTGGCCTGGTCTAGCCTGCAGGGCAGGGCAGCAAGCGCTCGTAAGGCAGGCGTGCAGCGTGCGATGCTTGTGGTGGCAGGCGGGCTTGCCCCGCTTGCTGCTGCCACACCAGGCAGGATGGCAGGCAGGCTCGCTCTTTGATTGCCAGGGTCGCTCGTCCGCTGGATCTCCTCCTGCTCACCAGCTGCTGAGTGCGATGCTGCCCAGCTGCTCAGCGCCAGCTCAACATAACGCATTGGTTCTTTAGGAACTCGACGGCTGGTGAACAATCGGCGGAGCTCACCAGCTGCTGAAGGTGATGCTGTCCAGCTGCTCGGCGCCAGGGGTGTCCCAGGGGTGGGTCACGTTTACAATGGCCGCCACCTGCAGCAGGGCGCGGCAGGCATACGGGACATTTCATGAGGGGCCGCAAACCACGAGCCACCGGCCAGCACGCCTCCACCTGCAACAGGGGTCGGCAGGCACATGCGGGGCATTCCATGAGGGGCAGCGCAGCGCACAGCCACTGGCCATGGCAGCACACTGCCAGCTGCACGCAGTCCTGGCACGCAGCACACCACCCCACCAACTGACACACAGCGCACCAACCTGCCAACTAATAAACTCAAACCCACCTCGTAGAGCTTGGCGGTCAGGGCCTCCTCAGCCTCCAGGTTTGCTGTTGAGGGCGGAAGGAAGCCAGAGCCACTCGCTGAGCATGCCATGCTGACCATGCTGAGCATGACACATGCCTGTAAGGGCAGCAGCACCGCATGTGCCATGCCAGCCGCATGATCCGTCCGACCAAGCAAATCAAGCGTGCGGCCGGCAGTGGCAGGGGCAGATGCGCCGCCATGCGCTGCAGGCAGCACACACACAACGCGGCTGCGCCAAGCAGCAGCGCTTGTCGCGCACCCAGCTCCTCGGGGCTCAGAGTTGCCAGGAAGTCCTTAGGGATGGGCAGGCCTGCTCAGGGCGTGAGGCGCATGCACAGGCGCGGCTGTGGGGCCCAGGGAGCCCTCCCCCCCCCATGGTTTGTGTAGGGTGCAAGCTGGCACGGCACGCATGCAACAACGACCACACCCGCCACGCATGCTTCCAGCCAGCGGCCCTCTTCTAACGCGCATCTCGAGCCCAAGTTAAAACAAGCAGGCGCACCGTTGACAAACTCTGGGGGCAGGATGGTGGCGGAGCCCTGCCCCGACCCCCGCATGTACACCTTGGAGCGCCCCTGGACTGCAGGCACATGAGGACACGTGGGGAGTGCAGCGGTGCGTTGAAGAGGGACATGGCCCCCAAAAGCGCTCGGCGGGCAGCTGCCCGAGAGGGCATCTGAGTACTGAACAATGTGTGTCTGCTCGTAGTTGCGCACCCCGTGCTCGCCGGCGCAACAGGCAGGTGCAGCCGACCAGCCCACATTGCTGTACACTCTCTCTCTCCTTACTGCCTCTCACCCACTCACCCTATCACTCACACAATTACTCACTGTGTGTCGACTCGTACTTGCGCACCCCGTACTCTTCTGCCATGGCCAGGAAGCGGCGCTGGCTGGGCCCCACCCACTGCCCGCCCTGGTCAAACCTGCGGCAGAAGGGAAGCTTCAACTGTCAGCTGTGCTTGAATAAAGGACACAAAGTATACCAAACGGCGCCTCCCTGGTCAAATATGCAGCAGCTGCAGCGTGGAAGCCGGAGGTTTTGTTGCTGGGGTGCACGCAGCGGGCAAGCAGCAGCACCCACTTTCCCGCAGTGCAATCTGCATGGGAAGCACGTAGCACCCAAACGGTGTGCAGTTCCTGGATCCCAAGCAGGTCCAGGCTTACCACCACTTGCCATCTACCAGCCCGCCCTGGCACTCTGCCGCGGTGCACGGCACAGGCGTGCCATCCGCATGCGCAACCGCTGTGCGGTTGGCCCTGCCGCCAAGCACAGCACGCGCCTCCAGGACCAGCACGCTGTGGCCCTGCCGCAGCAGGTTGCGGGCTGCCATCAGGCCCGCCACTCCGCCACCCACCACAATCACGTCCCACTGCGTGCCTGCAGCGCGCGATGGAGGGGAGGCGGGGAGGGAAGTGAACAGACTCTTGAACAGCGGCGGCAGCACCAGGCGGGAGCAGCGGTGGCTGTGCAAGCCGCTGCGGCAGCCCATCCGTCGGGTGCAACTGGCTCCCTCCTTCATCTCTCACGCTCTGCTGGTGACGCGCGCGAAACCCTCGGTTCAGCCCGCAGTGAAGCCTGCTCCCGGCCCGGCAGCCGCGCCGCAGCCGCATTGGGGGAGAGGCTGCCGATCAGCAGCAATGCCAGCAACGGGAGCGCTGCCCGGACCATGCTGTAGCGGCCAGCGGGCGTGCAACAAACGCTGAACAACACAGCTGACAGGCTGGAGCAGAACAGAGCAAGAAATCTCAAAACGAATGGTCGCGAATTGCCGCAGAAGTCGAACGCAGGGGCCAAGAATGATGCTGCAGCATGCTGCGACGCCCAGCGCCGGCGGCAGCGGAAGTCGCATGTTCGGCACGTTGCTCTCGGAGTGTGCTCTTGTATACCGGGCCAGAACTGACGGTGGTTCGAGGGAATTGACATCTGATGTCACAGACTGCTGTGATGGGCTCTGTAGAGGTCAGTCAGCTATGCGCTCTCAATGTCGTGTCCATTGCTGCGTGCCGGTAGGCAGCACGCCAGGCCGCCCATTGCGCCCATGGTCTGCCGGTCCCCAGCTGCGGGCCGGCCAGGGCGCTAAACAGGCTGGCCTCATCCGCGCGGCGCGTTGAAGCTGGCTGCTATGTCGTCTGTGCCACTGATGTTGCCTGCCTTGACCTGCAGATGGCACGGTAGGTGGGCACACAGTGAGGGCCGCACAGACGAGGACCTGCGACAACAGCAGCAGCAGCAGCAGCGGCAGCAGCAGCAACCATTGCGTTGACATCCTGAGCACGCGGCAGCATGTGCAGCCCGTCAACACATGTGTATCAACAGCTCACCTGCTCCACCAGCGCGTCCTGCGCCTCGATCACTCGGCTGACCTGCGGCACATTGCATCGGCCAGGGCAGGCGGAGAGGGTGAGCAATCTACGGCAGGGCCTGGTTTCCAGGGCAGCCATGAGAGCAACCAGCACGCACATGAGGCAGCTATGCACAACGATGCAACAGCAGTGCTACTGCCTTTGCAGCTGCAGCGCTCAACCGGTGCCCGGCCAACCAGGCGCTGTTGCCCTGCTATGCCTGCCACCGCACACATCTCCACAGCAGCCCAGCGCGCACCGCCTTCTTGCTGGTCTCCTGCAGCTCCCCAGCCAGCAGCAGCTCGTCCAGGATGAAGTAGGCCTGCAGAGCAAGCAAGCACACATTGGTGACAGACGTCCAGCTGCGATCGGCAGCCGCGCCAAGGCACAACATCTTGGGCACGGCAAAGCCCAGGTCGTTATCAACAGCAGGCAGGGCAGTTCAGAAAGGCCAGCACAGGCGCACCTTGTGAAAGTTGAAGATGAGGTCCAGCTCGCACACATTGCCAAAGTACTTGTCCAGGATCTGGGGACAATTCCGGGGTGGGAGGCGCAGGGCATGAGGTCGACATTTCCGGGTGGGAGGCACAGGGGCATGACGTGCATGATCTCAAGCTGGACTGAGCGGCAGCTGCGTGACCAGTGACAACAAGCTGCCCACAAGGCGCCTGGTCGGCGTGCACACCGCGCCAGGCGTGCAAGCTCGGCAGCACACGCACACCAGGCAGCAGCAGGCGCTGCCACCGCACCTCCACAAACTGGTGGATGGTCTCCAGCGTCAGCAGCTCGTTGTCGTCTGCAGCAGGGGTTGGGGGAACCCGGCGGCTGCATTGCAGCAGGCAAGCTTGCGTGGCCTCTGCAGCTGCAGAGAAGGCACAGCCGCCCTGGCATGGGAATCTATCGAACGCACACAGCTGCTGGCAGCCCAGCAGCAGCAATGCAGCTGGCATGCGCACGGCAGCACGTCGCCCACGGCCATGCTACTGCCTGCCCCCGCCACAGGTGCCAGTGGCGCACCCTGATCGATGCCGGCGACAAAGTACAGGGAGGCATACCGCTTATACACAATCTTTTGGTCCTGCAAAGGGCGGTCGGGTCAACAGCATACATGAGCATGCGGCAGCGGCGGCGGCGCCAGCAGCACGGGCTACCGCGAGGGTTCTTGAAACAACAACTGTGATCCAGCAGCCAGCCCAGGCACACCGCAGCAACGCTCCAGCTGCGCATCAGCTGGACCCACCTTCCAGTCCACAAAGTTGCACAGCTTTGCGGCGCGGGCCAGCACCACGTTTGACACCTGCAGGGCGGCAAATCCACATGGCAGGCGGCTTGCTTGGGTGAGGCGGCGACTGCGCATGGCCAGCCGCCGGCGGCCGCATACCCACCTGCGGCGCCTTGATAGTATGCAAAGCATCACCGCACATCAATATGCTGGGACGCGGCACCCAGCCCAGCGCAGCACCCAGCCCAGCGCAGCACCCACCAGTACCCCCCGCCGCTCACCTCCTTGGTGATCTTGGCCCGGTCCTTCTGGCTGATCGTGGTGTACCACTTGGCCAGCCGCACCTTGCCCTGCCGGCTGAGCAGCAGCACGAAGCGGATCTGCCAGGGGTGCGGCAGTGGTGCGAGCGTCGGGCGCAAGAGGGACACCAGTCCAGGCGGCGGGTGGGCGGCGGGTGGCGGCAGCGCCCAGGGGGCTATCGCTGCCGGCCCAGACCTCTGCCGGTGCAGTCCCATCACTGATCGCACCACGCCAGCTCACCATCCTGCGCTCAGGGCGCCAGGCGCGCGCCCCTCGGCCTCTCCACGCCCCCTGCGCCGCGTGTGCTGGCTTCTGCCGCTGTCTGACGTGACCTTGTTACCTCCCGGATATGCAAGAGGCAGCCAGGAGGCTGCGACCGCGAGAACGCCCGGTCAGCGGAGGGGTGAGTGCCCTGGGGCGATCTGCAACTGCCGAGACGCTTGACCAAGTGATCAGGTTGATCGGGGGAGGCAGGGGAAGCTCTTGTGAGCGCCCTGCATGGAGGTGTGAGGTGGCACTCTCCTCTCGAGCGGGCATCTGGAGCCCGAAACCCACATACCAACTAACAGGCATCCGTGACCAATCAGACAGCCACCAAACAGCATCCGGAGCGTGAGCCCGAGCAGAAACCACACAAAGCGAGCTCCTTGCCGGCGCCAAGCGTCTCGTTGGCGAGTCAGTGACCGGCTAACCGGATCGGGTAGCAGGTGAGGTGATGCGGGGCCGGCACGCGTGCTCCTGGCCAGCCATCGAGCTGGTGTCGGGGCTGCAGTCCACGGGCGCTGCTGGGCGGCCCCCCATGGCCTGCCCATGTCCACCCGAAACATGTTGCATGGTCGACATGCCGCCTGGGCCCCGGTTGGGCCCCCTCCGGCACACCCACTGCCCACTCCAGCCCCCCTGTGGCTGCCTGCTGCCGATCACGGCCATCTGGGGCGCCAGCCAGGCCTGCCGCCATCGGCGATCGCTCGCCCCACAGCCCGCCCTGGCCACCGCCATGCCGCCCTGCCCCCACGCCTGCGGTTGCCGCCGGACCTCACGCACTGCCGTCCTTCCATCCCGTGCAGGGTGACCAGCCGCCCCTCCGCGCCAGCTGCAGCAGCATGAGGAAGCCCGGCAACGCGGCGGACCGCCCCGCGCCCTCGTTCCTGACGCAAGAGCAGCGGGAGGCGCTGGATGCCGCGCTGTCCAAGAAGCGCGCGGAGCAGCGTGAGCACCCACATTTTATTGATTGTGCCAACCTTTGTGTGGATGCCCCTCTGAGCCCCGGGGTGGGCAGCAGGCATGTGGCGCCGATGGGCAGGCATGCAGCTGTGCTGCGGCCGCACTGCGGCTCCTGTGCCTGCTTGCAAAGCAGACATGGTGTCGCTGCCTTGCACATTCCTATCGGTGGTGCGCTTTGCATGTGGCACTGCAGGAGCACATGTTGCTGCTGATGTTGCCGCTGCTGCGTTGCCAACACGCCGGCTTTGCTGCTGCTTGCACCGCCTGCCAGCGCTCACCTCGGTCTTTGCATCCTGGTGCCTGCCGCTGCTGCAGCCGCGCCGCTGCCCGTGCCGGCTGCTGCCGTTGGCGATGACGAGGTGGCCAAGCCGCAGCTGGGCAAGAACCCGCACAGGTGTGTGTCATGGAGGGCACTCTATAAACTATTTATTTGGGGACCGTGAGTTGGAAAGCAGGTGCTGCCCATGCCGCAGCGGGCAAGAGCTGCGGGCAAGAACGTCCCCATCTGTCCAGTTGCAGATGCAGCTGCAAAGCGAGCACGTCAAGCTTGGCGTGGGGCTAGCCCACAGCCACCACCACCTCCTGTGCCTGCATCAGCCACCCTGCCGCCTCGCCCTGAACCGCCTGCTGCAGCGAGAGGGCACGAAGGCGAAGCGGGAGCTGGCCCAGCCCCCTGCACTGTGCCTGCGTCATACATCCTACTGCTTTACGATACAACCCTGTTCAACTGTTGCAGCGAGGGCGTGAAGACGAAGCGGGAGCTGGCCCAGCCCCCCTGCATCATATGTCCTACTGCATTATATTCATTTTCAACTGCTGCAGGGAGGGCGTGAAGACGAAGGGGGAGCTGGCCCATGACCACCACCTGAACCGCAAGGGCAAGGGTGAGCGCCGGGCTGGCTGGCAGGAGAGANGCGCAGGGGCTGCTGGCGGCGCAGGGGCCTTGGCAGCGGCAGGGGGGGGGGCAGGGGCGAGGCGGCAGGGTGGTGGAGAGGCGAGGGGCAGCAGAGGCAGAGGAGAGGATGGGGGAGCAGGAGCGGCGGCTGAGGCGGGGGCAGCGGTTTCGGACGGGGCAGCATGTAGGGGTGTCGGGCCGGCGGCAGCGACATGGCTGCTGGCACGGCTGCTGGCTGCCAGCCCACCCGCCCACCAGCATGCCACTCGCTGACCCCGCTTGCAGGCACTGGTCGTACCAAGAAAGCGGGGGCGGGCGGCAAGTACACCTGGGGCTCGGTGAGCTGGCCAGCTGAGCAGCTGGTGGGAGCAGCCAGTTGGTTCAAAGCTTGCTGCATTGCACGGGCACAGCCGCCTCCCCGGCAGCAGGGCGGGCAAAGTCGCCCGCATACATGCCGCTGCAGTGGCCACTGGCGCTCTGCATGCCTTGTGTCTGGCTGTCTCCAGGATGCTAGCGGGCGGCGGCTTGAGTGCATTGATTGCACGCGCTGAATTGGAGTGGTCGCAAGCGCTGATGTGGCATTGATTGCATGTTCACATGATGACTTGCCGTTCCCTCGTGTTGTGATGTGCTCTAGGTGCTGGCGGACGGGGAGGAGGGAGCGGCGGTGGACCCTAACGACCCTAACTACGACTCCGGTGCGTTGTTGAGTTATTGCTGTGCTTGCATGCTTGTTTGATCGGGCTGCTGGCTGCCGCCGCTGGTGCTGGGCGCCGCTGGCTCAGCATATCTGGTGCGACAGTGACAATTATCCTCTGGCACTGCGCAGGCGACAACATGCGCCGAGCAGCGGGTCCAGCCACTAGCTGCAACCTGCCGCGTCTCCCAACCGCTTGCCCCATCACTCCCCCTCTGCGCAGGCGACGACACGAGCCGGGCGGTGAGCTTCCACGAGGAGCGCTCCACCCAGATAGCCATGTTCAAGAAGGCGGTGAGCAGGCCAAACACAACTTACTACTGGTGCCTTGTGCGGTTCAATTGGGGCACACCACACGAGGTAGCCATGTAGCCCATTTTGGACCCCGTATGTCCCCCACTGACCCCAGGTGGCCATGCTGCTGGAGGAGCACTACAACAGCCCCCACAGCCCAGATTGTATTGTTTCTTTTTTTAATCCCAGGTGGCCATGCTGCTGGAGGAGTACTACAACAGCGGCGACCTGAACGAGGCGGCCGTCAGCCTGCAGGTGCGACTGTGATGGGGCGTTGGCTGGCTGTGACAGGCAGTGGCCGGCTGGTGACAGGGCAGTGGCCGGCTGGCTGGCCGGAGAGGGTGCTGCCATCGGATGCAGATGACGCGTTTGTGTGGATCCTGTGCACGTTTGCGGGAGCGCCTGCCTGCCTGCCCGCCTGCCTGCCCGCCTGCCTGCCTGCCTGCCACCCGCCTGCCTGCCTTGGGGCCTATTATCCACGCGCTCGTGTTGCAACAGGAGCTGGACCACCCCGAGTTTGGGCACTATGCTGTGAAGCGCGCGCTGGCCGCCGCGTTTGACAAGCACGCACGCGAGCGGGAGATGACCAGCGTGCTGCTCAGCACGCTGTACAACGAGGCAAGCTGCAGCTGCTGTTGCCGCCTCCGCCGCTGCTGCTGTGTGTACCCCTCCCAAGGAGCTCATCCCGCCGCATGGGAATCTAGGTGGGCTGCTCCTTCACGATGGAGGCTGGGGTCTCACACCCACATCCAGCCGCCTGCACTGTGCTTGCCTCTGCAGGTCATTTCGCCGGAACAGGTGCGCAAGGGCTTCAACGCCACCATCGAGGGCCTGGATGACTTCAAGCTGGACGTGCCGGACGTGGTGGACCAGCTGGCCACCTTCATCTGCAGGTGGGCCACCGTCTCGTCTGTGGCTGACCCGTTCGGTGCTGCCACAGCTCCCTGGCGCTGCCTTGCTCGTAGTGCCTGCTGTGATTCTAAGGCTGGAAACGGCAATTTTTGGGTTGTTGGGGTGGGCGCCTGGACGGCCGTGTGCTGGCGGGTGCCAAAGTGTGGTGGACCAGCTGGCCAGCTCAATCCGATCCTCCCTCAACTGCAACCGACCCGTCCTGCAGAGCCGTGGCGGACGACGTGCTGCCGCCCCCGTTTCAAACCGCACTGCACTGCTTTCATATCGATGGCTGGATCTTTGTTCCGATTTCCCCTGCAGAGCCGTGGTGGACGACGTACTGCCGCCGTCGTTTGTCAAGCGCATAGACGGCCCCGCGGGCAGCCTGGCGGCGGAGCTGCGGCACAAGTGCGAGCTGCACCTCACCGCCAAGCACAGGTGGGCTTGCATGTGGGGGAACAAAGGGCAACGCTAGCTGCAAGAGTGGCGGTGGCTGCGTGTCGATACGGCGGCACAGGTGCAAGCTGCACAGCGCCAGTGCAGGTGGGTTGAGGGAAGTCGGCAAGTTTCTGGTGCGCTGCACTCATGGCCTCATTCATGCACCACACCCCTCGCTGCAGCGCGGAGCGGCTGGCGCGCTGCTGGGGCAGCGGCGCGGGCTTCAAGTTTGACGAGACCAAGGACTCCATCCGTAGCATGCTGCAGGTGGGTTGCATTTGTTTGGTGTCTCTCTGAGACCCTAAAGTCATGGCACATGGGCGTGTGTGTGGGCATGGTGGTGCAAATATGCTTGCTAAGCAATGTGCAGTGTGCCAGATGCGTGCTAGACAATGCACAGTGTGCCTTGCTGGGCCCAGCTTTCGATTCGTTCGTTCTGGTTGTCCTCCCACTGGAGGCCGCGGCGAGCGGCGAAATGCAGGAGGCCCCCAGCACCGGGCGCTGCCGCACTTTGAGCAGCAAATCACCCAGGTCACCCACCTGTGGCTGCCGGTGTTCCAACCCCCAATGCAGGAGTACGCGCCCAGCGGCGACAAGGAGCAGGGCTCCAGCACCGGGCGCTGTTCACTTGCTACTACCATGCGCTTACATGTTGCTGCCAGTCTTTGCATCCAAACCCTCAATGCAGGAGTACGCGGCCAGCGGCGACAAGGAGGAGGTGCGGCGCATCCTGCGCGACCTGGCGGTGCCCTTCTTCCACCACGAGTTTGTGAAGCAGGCAAGTAATGATCTCCAGTAATAATCGTGCGTGGCTGCCTTGGCTGTGAAGCAGGCCAGATGGTTTTTCCCACGAGTGTGTGAAGCAGGCAAGGAGTAGTACCTACTACAACTGTTATACTTGTGCGTGGCTGCCTTGGCTGTGAGACAGGCAAGCACAGTGGCTGTGTTGCGCCAGTCCTGGACTGAAGTAGTTGTGTGCACGCTGCCCTGTGTGTGCACAGGCAAATAGGCATTGTGCAGGCTGCCCTGTGTGTGAAGCCAGCCGGGGAGTGGGACGCCTGGCCTGTGCACGCCCAGCTGCGGCTCTGCCTGCACTGTTAATGTGCTGCTGTGCCAACACGCTGCTGTGCGTTCGCCTGCCCCGCAGGCGCTGCTGCTGGGCATGGATGCCGCCAGCCAGGAGCCGTTCCTGGGCCTGCTGGGCCTGCTGAGCGAGACGGGCGAGGTGTCCACCAGCCAGATGAGCAAGGTGGGCTGCCTCGTTTAGCTTATTCAGCCACTTGCTGCGCTGCTTGCAACGGGGTTGGCAAGTCTGTGTCTGCAGAGTATGTTAGACCGGAGAGTAATTTGGCGCAGCTCAATACACCCTCTTGTGAAGCCAACCCATCGTTGTGACAGCTGTTTTACAGGGCTTCCAGCGCGTGGTCGACAACCTGCCCGACATCTCGCTCTGATAGCTGCCAAATCTGGTCACATTCTGTGGTTCATTCCCTGCCAATTCTGGTCACATTCTGTGGTTCATTCCCTGCCAATTCTGGTCACATTCTGTGGTTCATTCCCTGCCAATTCTGGTCACATTCTGTGGTTCATTCCCTGCCAATTCTGGTCACATTCGGTGGTTCATCCTCTTGCAGGGCTTCCAGCACGTGGCCGACAACCTGCCCAACCTCCCGCTCAGACAGTTGTCACAAAATGTTCACAAAATTTCATCACATCCAGTGGTTCATATTCGATTTCCTGCCCCTGCAGGGCTTCCAGCGCGTGGCCGACAACCTGCCTGACATTTCGCTGGACAACCCCGCGGCCCGGGAGCGGTTTGACGCCGCCATCAAGGCCGCGCGCGCAGGTACATTACTTGATCCTTTGGATAGGTCTTACACTACCCTGCTTGTGGCAGGCCAGTTCACTCGCACGACTGTTGTGTGGCCGGCCTGCAGACTGGCTGGGAGGTGTTGGAAGTGTGCAAGGTGTTGAGCCTGCCGCCGTCCCCTCCCTCTCCTGCAGGCGGCTGGGTGGAGGAGAGCTTCACGGGCGCGGCCACCACCCCCAGTGAGCGCCACCGCCTGCCCTCCCTGCCCCTTCTGCATGCGGCAGCGCAGCCTCTCTGCCGGCTGCCATGGCCTGCGCTGCCAATCGCCTACCTCCCATCCACCTGCCGCTGCGGCTCTTGCTGTTAGAGCTCAAGGTGTACACCGCAGAATGCGAACTGCTGACTAGTTGGCCAGCTGGCTTTCTGGTTTGCCTGTGCCCTCTGGTTTGCTGCCCAGCTGACCAGCTGGCCGTCTGGGTTGGCTGTGCATGTGTGCAGGCACCCCCGGCACGCCTGGGGCGGAGCTCAACGGCACCGAAAACACGCCCTTCCACCCCAACGTCCAGGTGATTTTTGTGGGGCCTTCAAATACCACCTGTTCTTGCGGTTGCTGCAGCTTGTGTGTGGGGATGCTGCCCCTGCCGCCCCGACGTCCAGGTTGCAGCTGCAGCCGGCTTGGGTTTGGGTGCAGTGCTCTGCCCGTCTGCCGGCCTCTTGTGGGAACCACGGCGGTTGTCTCCAAGCTGCTGTGGGCGGACTACCCAGCCGCCGGTGCACTGTGCATGCTGCCCGCCACCCTAAACTGCAAGCCAGCAAGCGGCTGCCGTCCCCCTACTCCACTGCTCACTGGCAGGCATTCAAGGCCGCCGCGCTGGACATTGTGCGCGAGTACTTTGACTCTGGTGCGCCTCAACTGCGCTGTTTTATCTTTAAACTGAACTGGCAGGCCCTGGGCGATCGGCCCTCCAGGCCGTGACCCGGGTGCACCCAGCACTCAGTGCTGCGCTGTGGTCCTGCTGTGGCCCTGCTGTGGCCCTGCTGTGGCCCTGCTGTGGTCAACCCTGACCTTCACTGTGGCAGCCTGGTGACTGCATGTGAGCGTCTGCAGCTCGCTTCGGATGCGCCCACCCAGCTGTCCACCTCACCCCAGCCCGCACGCGCATACGCATCTGGCACTGCTCACTTGCCTTTCACAGGCGATGCCTCCGAGGTGGCGCGGCGCCTGGCTGAGCTGGACGAGCCTGGGTTCCACAACATCTTTGTCAAGCACGTGAGTTGCAGTAGGGTGCAGTGGAGATGGCGCTTTGACTTTCATTGCACTCCGTGCGATAGCTGTGGCTCCGTGGCTATCCTCGCTTGTGAGACGCATGCCTGCCAGTGGCCGCTTCCGCACATCTGTGCCGCGGGCGATGGTCAGGCGCCCGCTGTCTGTCGCTGCAACCCACCCTGTGCTGCACTGTCGGTTACCTGTGCTGCACTGTCGGCTGCCCTGTTCGACTGCAGGCCGTCCAGCTGGCCATGGACCGCAAGGACCGGGAGCGGGAGCTGGTGTCGGTGCTGCTGCCCGACCTGGTGCCCCGCATTGTGTCTGGTGGGTTGGCGGGTCAGCCTTGTGTCTGGTGGGTTGACTTCTCCATGCAAAGCTGGCATGCAAGCTTGCACGCCGCGCTGTAGTAGTGTGCGGGCGCCGATGCTGCTGCCCGACCTGTTGCCTGATGGAATAGCAGCTGCATGCGGCCGGGGCAGTTGCGGCGGGCCACCACTTCACTGGGCAGTCGTCCCCCTCCCCCACCACCACAACCAACCTGCCTGCTGCAGACGACCAGGTTGCCCTGGGCTTCACGCGGCTGCTGGCGGGTCTGGACGACCTGGCGCTCGACATCCCCGATGCCGCCCGCCTGCTGGAGCTGTTCCTGGGTGCGTGCCAGCTGTCAGCTGCGCTTGCTACTTTAAGGCGCCTGGTGGCATGTTGGATGTCCGGGTTGACATGGTCAGTGAGGATGCCTCAGTTCCTGGGTGCGTGTTTGTTGTTGGACGCCAGCTGTCTGTGGTGCTGAGGGGGTTGCTGGCGGCGCTGGCAGGTTTGCACTGCAGGGCTGTCCCTGGGTGCGAGTCGATTGTGCGGATCTGGTGCGCTGGTGCTGGTTGTTGACCCGGGCTGGCGCGACCTGGCACTGCATCCTCTATGCCACACAGCTTCCTCCTTCCCTGGTCTTGTATGCACCCTTTTGTTGAGCTGTCTCTGTTCAAGCTGCACTCCTTGCAGGCCGCGCCCTTGTGGACGAGTGAGTGCTGCCTCCGCGCGTCTCATTCAGAGCCAGTAGTAGTAGCTAAGTAGCTCACCCGGCTGGTTGGTATGCCCTCACCTGTGCTGCAGGCCGCGCCATTGTGGACGAGGTGCTGCCCCCGCGCTTCTTGGCGGAGGCGGTACCGCACCTGGAGACCGACAGCCTGGGCTTGGCGGTGGTGCAGCAGACGGGTGCGTGGTGGGTTGCAGGTCGACCACAGGAAAGCCTGCAACTCTCGCACCAGGGGGGGGGCGGGGTGAACCGCCACTCCACACTGGACAGCAGCCAAGAAAAGCCTGCAACTTTTGCAGAAGAGGGATTGAACAGCCACACTTGGCAGCCGTCATGCGCAACGTGACGGTTGCCCCGGCCTCACCTCCCGCCCCTCCTGCACTCCTCCGCCCCTTGCAGGCACGCTGCTGAGCGCCAAGCACGCCGCCGAGCGCTTTGACGCCTGCTGGCACGGCGGCGTGGCCACGATTGAGGCGCTGCGGGAGCAGATGGGCGCGCTGCTGGACGAGTACTTGGTGTCTGGCGACCTCAAGTGAGAAACGTTGTTTCGACTGGGTGGCTGCATGGACTGATTGAGCAAGGGTGGCAGATGGGCGCACTGCTGGACGAGCACCTGGTGTCTGGCGACCTCAAGTGAGCAGACCTGCTTGCCGTCCCATGCCAAGCTGCAAGCTGGCCCCTGCCTGATGCATGTGCTGGCCAGCCGCGCACGCTGTGGCAGCCCCGCGCAAGCCGGCATCAGGGGTGGAACCGCCAAGGCCTCAACAAAGCGGTGACCCCTCCCCTCGTGCCGCAGGGAGGCGGAGCGCTGCCTGCAGAACCTCAACGTCCCTCACTTCCATCACGACTTTGTGACGCGGTGAGCCCACTGGGTGATGCGCCGGCCTTGCCCTGCTGTCAATTTTGTCCCGAGTGGGCAGCCCTCAGAAGCCACGCCTCCACCCCGGTTGTGACGCGGCCAGCAGCCACTCATCATTACACTGTCCAGCGCTGGGACGGCGCCGTGTGGCGCCTGCCACCCCGCCGTGCAAGCCTGCTGCTGCCTGCTTTCGACACGAGCGCGCCGGCCTGCTTGTGACCTGAACTCTCACCGGCCTGTCTGCCGCCGCCCCTGCCGCCGTGCAGGAGCCTGCTGACCGCGTTTGAGCGGGACAGTGAGGCGGGCAAGGTGCTGGGGCTGCTGAAGCAGCTGGCGGATAGCGGGGAGGTCAACCAGGTGCGAGGTGCCTGCTGTTAGCTGCCGCCAGCCTGCTGCCAGCCCGCTGTGAGGTGCCTTTGGGTCGTTAACAGGCAGATGGATGGATGTGCGGAGCCCCACCCGTGGTCCTGCTGAGTATCCGGTTTCCCCTGTTGCCCCTCTCCCTTCAACGCACGCACACCCGGTTGGCGAGGGGCTGTGCCCTCGCCTCAGCCAACCGCCACGCATGCTGGAAGCTTGGCTCTCAGTTCCCCAGCTCGTCTCTGCTCCATCTGCTCCTGCAGACCCAGATGGCCAAGGGCTTTGCCCGCGTGGAGGCCCGCCTGGACGACACCGCCCTGGACCAGCCCCACGCCCCTGGTGAGACTGGGTGCTGCGCCGCTGTGACGGGTTGTGGTCACGCGCTTGAAAGCTGGACGGCATTGCCCTGGACCAGCCCCACATCTGCCACACGCCTGTTCTTATCGGCTGCACTTGGTTCCTGTCCCCGCACGCAGAGCTGTTCAAGCAGTGGAAGGCGCAGGCTCAGGAGCAGGGCTGGCTGGCCCCCTGAGGTGCGCCTGGCCGGGCGGCCCGGGCTGCCGACTGCTGGCTGGTAGCTCCGCCAGCAGCGCAGCTGGCAGCTAGCGCAGCAGGCAGCCGGGCCAGTGCTGAGGCACAGCTGCAGCAGTAGTCCGGCAGGCTGCTGAACGGCTGTTTTGGCTACGGGCCTGCCGACCTGCCCCGAGGCACGGCCCTGAGGCTGCCATTGCAGCCGCAGCGCCCGCCTCGGCGCCAGCCAGCAGCCCTCGGCAGCCCAGCCCACTCGGTCCTGGTTTGCCGCCGCCCCTCCATGCACCCACAGCCCCGCTGTGCTAACCACTATTGCATTGCAGTGCGCGAAGGTACCGTGAGGCTGCCGCCTCCCTTTTCTTTCTTCCCCTCCCCATGTGCCGCCCATGTTGCCCCGCATACACCCAACATGCATTTGCTACACTGCCGCTCTTTCCCCAGGCTTTGCTCTTGGCCCAGCCTGTCTTTGCTCCACCTCTGTTTGTCCCCCTGCCCGACTTTTTTGCCGCCGCGTGCGGTGCAGCATTGCTGCGGCGCCAATGCGTTGCAGTGCCCAGCTGGCCCGGTGCTTGGCGGACCCGTCTGTGCCTCTGCCCCTCTGTGCCTCGCTCCCTGCTGCTGTACATTACACGTGCAGTGTGTGCTTTGTGCTGCCTTGTTATAATGTGTTTCCTCATTCTGGCTGCCCAATGGAGAGCGTGGGGCACAAGAATGCAAGTCCCACGGGTTGTTGGTTTGGTTTGGTGTCGAATCCTAGGGATGGGAGCGTACATACAAATGGGAGATGGGGCGGTTGGCTGGCTGCGCTGAAAGCTACCTGGAGGGGCCTAGAGGGGATCAGGGGTTTAGCAGTGCGGCCAGTGCAAGTGTGCGCTATCGCACAGAACAGGAATCGTGGACCAATTGGGGAAACATGGGTAGCTGAAAATCGAGGGAAAGCCCCTAACAATCCAACCAAACCAACTGCGGGCCGGCTGCACACGCTTGCAGGGCCACGGTGCAACAGTGGCCATCCGCTGCAAAAAAGCGCAGGCCGGAGCGGCAGTTGGGTTTGGTGTGATCATGAGCGGTTGTTGCCGTCTCCCTGCAGCCACTGCTCTACTGCCAGCGGCGACAGCAGAGCCATGGAGGGCGAAAGCAGGAACGGGGCTACCAAAGGGGTCAGGTGCACCGCTCGTGGCGTGCCCCTGGCAGCCGTAAGCTGAGCCTGCTGCGCATGATGCTGCTGTGCCTGCTGCTGCTGCTGCTGCTGCTGCTGTGCCTGAGCCTGCTCTTGCTGAAGTTGCGCCTGCTGCTGCTGCTGCTGCTGCTGGGTCGTGGCGGGCAGCTGTGGTGGCTCCTGCCCACCTGCAGCTGCGCAACGCCTGCCTGCCGCCCCGCGTGCTGGTACAGGCACTGCCGCCAGCACGTGAAGGGGAAGGGGCGATGCAGCAAGGCCGCCAGCCTGCCTCCTGCCTGCCTGTGGCTTGGCGGAGCTGCCTGCTGTGGCGGGAGGGCTGGCCGCCATGCCTGGCAGCGTCACGACGGGCGTGAGTGAGGCAGCTGGCGGCAGGTAGGGCGAGGTCGGGAGGGGCCCCAGTAGGCCCTCTAAAGTGAAGTCACCGCCATCTAGCATGTCGTCTATCTCAGCTGGCAGCAGCGCCGCAGCTAGGGGCGTCTGGCCAGGTGCCATGACCGCGCCCGGTGGCAGCTGCAGCAGCGGTATCATGCCCACGCTGGACAGCGGCAGGGGGCTCTGCACCGGGCCGCTGCCACTCTCCAGCATGAGAATCTGCAGAGGCGACAGCACAGGAGAGCGCGGCGCCTGCTCAAGCGCCCGCAGCGCCGCCTGCACCTGCTGCTGCTGCACGGCGCCCTGCCGCCGCTGCTGCAGGCGCCGCGTGCTGGCGAGGTCTGCCGGCAGGGTGGCATGCAGCTGTGACAGCAGCACCATGTTGCAGCCATGTGGCGGCCCGTCCCCGCCGCCCTGCGGCACCGGGCCAGGCGGTGGTGGGGCCGCCCGCCGCCTGACGCGAGGCCGTGGCAGTGGCACCTGCTCCTCTTCACCATCTGAGCCGTTGCTGTCTGCTGCTACGCGTGCACGCGAGCCCACACGCAACCGGATCTTAGTTGCGCTGCCGCTGCCGCCATTGCCCCGCCGCTGCTGGCTGCTGCCGCCGCTTGTCGCCGGCGGCTCGCTGGCGGCAGAGGCTGCTGCTGCGGCGGCTGCAGCTGCTTTGGGTGGCCTGCTGCGCTTGCGAACTGGCGTAGGCGCCTGCCCGCTCGCTATCTCGGCTGCTATTGCTGCGGCGATGGCGCCCCCCGCTCGGCGGTTGGCCTCCCCTTGCTGTGGTGCTGCGCCACCCTGCAGCCCACCACCACTCTGCTGCAAGTAGAGGTTGGGTGCATCCTGCGAATGCCCCACGACAGGCAGCACATGCTGTGCCTGCTGCCGCTGCTGTGCCTGCTGTGCTTGCCGTGCCTGCTGCCGCTGACCCGTGCTGGCGGCGCTGCTGTCGGAGGCGGAGGTCTGGTGGGCTGGGCAGTCGGCCGGAGCTTCGTCCTGAGGTGGCAGCTGGGACTCCTTAATGTACCTCTGTGGGGAACGGGTGGGGGAGCGGCGCAAGTGCAGTTTATGCTCAGCGGAGCGGCTGCAGCGGCAAAGGCGGCAAGGGGTAATATGTACTCTCGGCTCTGCTGCACGGTTCCGAAACGCGGGTGTTGAAAGACAGCTTAAATCCCCAAACTCCGCCACTGTGCTTGCCTGGATGGCAGCTGCCAGGCCGCCCTGCCTCGGCTTGGGTGGCCCGCTGCAGCGCGCCCGCTTGGGGCCACCAGACCCTGCAGCCATTTGCGGCGGAACGAGCGGAATCGTGATCTTGATGCCCCTTTATCGCAGCAAAACACAGAACGGTCCCTCTGCAACTTGCCATCCTTCCCGGCTGGCGGCCGCACCTTCGCTGGCCATGGGGCGCGCCGCTCAGCTGCGCCACGCAGCGCCGCGTCCGCTCCCCTTCTCGGCCCGCTGCGCCCCGCCCTCCAGCTCAATGGCCTCGCAGGCCTGTCCCAAGTGTGTTTAGCTCGCCAGATCTGCAGGTTTTGGCGCCCATGAGTCGGACTTGTCAGCTCGATCAGGGCACAAGCGGCAGGGCAGGCTGGAGCGGTCCGGCGCCCGCCATCGGCTGCCAGCGGCAGGCTCACTCGGGAGAGCGGGCGCAGTGTGAAACTGCGTTATGCTGCTTCAGTACACGTTCCACACCGCCTGGCTGCGTCGCTTGCCACCCGCCCTTTGAGGGTCGGCCAGTCAGTGGGCCCCCGAGCACCCGCCACCCCACCGAACTCCCCGCCTTGCCTGCCTAAACGTTATGGTAGCAGATGCGGACGATTTTAAGCAGCTGCTGGGCCTGGAATCAGGTCGAGAAGAGGGGCAGGCAGTGCCCCCCGGTGCCCACAGGCGCAGACCGCCCTGCCTTGCAAGTCTTGTAAATAGATCGGTTGTAATCGTGCGGATTTGCGCTGTCGCTGCAACCGCTGCACAACCGGGGCGGAGCACGCATTTCCCAGCCCGTTGACCCGCCCAGATCGGCGTGCAGCACCCTGATCGCTGCCTCCCAGCTGCTCAGCGGCCGCCCGGTAACGAAGCGCTGATCGGTGTAGCAAGGCGGGCTCCAGCAGAGCAGGATGGCCGGCTATATCGGCGACAAGGCGGAGGCCTCCGCGGCCAAGCTGGTGCGCCTGCCTTAGCCCCTCATCATCACCCCGGGAAGCCGGGCGCACAGCCGGAAGGCGGCGGGCACCGCCTCGGCTCCCGCCGTCGGCGGCTGCTCGCCTTCACCGCCCCCCAACGCCGCCGCACTCACGGCTCACTCCACTGTTGCGCCCCACCGTCCTACACATCGCAGCGGGAGTTTGAGAAGCGGGCGGACCCCAACGACCGCAATGCACAGGCGCTGCTGGATGAGATGCGGCAGCACATCAAGAAGGTGTGTGCGCGCTGCGGCTCGGCGCGTCGCCGCGGCCGCCGTTCCTGATGCGGCTGCGCGCATGCCGTCCTCACCCTGTCGCCTCCCCCAACCCAACTGGCAGCTGGAGGACATGCGTAAGAACGAGGACCCCCGCCTGTCCTTCTCCACTCCTGAGTTCAAGGAGGCACAGCGTGTGTTCACCGACAACTTCAAGGTGGGTGGGTGCTGCTGGAGGCTGGCCAGCCTAGCGGTTGGTGCTGGGCGTGCAAGGCGGCCTGCGTGGTGCGACACGAAGCCTGAGAGGCCTCGACTTACTACCTCGCCAGGGATGCCAGCGCTGCTGCATGCCGCTGCCGGCACTCAGCCACCAGTTGCCAACATGTACCGCCTGCGCGCTGCCCTGCTTGCCCTGCCGCAGAAGAACTTTGGGCGGCCAGTGGAGTGGGCGCTGGTCAAGGACTACGCCTGGTGGGTGCCTGTGGCATTGTGGGTTGTTGTTCTGTGCCATCCTGTGATTCCTGATTTGTTGCGGCACTCTCTCCATGGTCGAGGGCTGCCGCTTGGGAGCGTGCTGCCCTTTGCCACATTTAGTTGCTTGGCGCGTACCAATCCACTGATCCACGCATCCCACATACGCAACCCTCCCCCTTTTTCCTCACAGGTCCACTCCCCAGCTGCGCAAGCTAGAGACGCCTGTGGATGTGGACGGCAAGCCCTGGCCGCTGGATGCTGCCGGCAACCCCATTGTCAAGTAGACGGAAGCCCTGCTGCAATAGCGGCGGTACAAGCTGTCTCTGGATGGCTGCACCTGCGGCGGCGGCGCATGCCTGCTTCATGCACAGGGGCTGGCTCTGCCCACACCCACATCGTGTCTATTTGGACAACCTGTGCTCATTTAGACACCCTGGCCCCTCAGGCACCTGCGCACTGCAAACAAATAAGCGCCACGAGCGCACCTCCCATCTCACTCCTCTCTACAGTCTGCCCTTTGCACCGCTGTTGGTTTGAGCAGTCTTAAAGCGCGATGACGATGTCACAACACCAGGAAAAAATGTGCAGCAGAGCAAACGGAAGCAGAGGGCAGCAGGAAGCAAATCAAGCAGGGCGCCTGGTGGGCATGCATTTGGTATGGGCAGGCGGCAGGCGGGCCGAGCAGGTGCTGCCTGTTGGGAGCGTGAGCAGGGTGCCCAGTGTCACTCACGGCTGTCGTTCCGTGCTATGCGTTGGGCACCACTCCACCTGCCAGCTGCCCCAGGCCGCCTGCCGCAGCGAACGCTAGCGCTCACGCGCGCACGGGCGCCGCGGCGGGGCCGCCAGCCAGGCCGCC
>RRZL01000022.1:1754972-1783738 GCA_006782975.1 Chlorella sp. Dachan | reverse complement strand
AGCGGGTGACAGCCAGCACTGCACGCAGCTGGTGAATGCGTGGGAGTCTGCGGCTGGGCTGCTTGCGCTGCCCCGCATCCGGTCATGCGCTGGCGGCCTGCACCACGCCTACCAGAGCTCCGCCGCCAAACCCAACTAGACGGACTTGTATCACTGTAGAACTGCACACCCCGCACTTTCGACAGCTTAAAAGGCAAACCACTTGGTTTAACAGAGCCGCCGCACACAGGAAGTTACAGCAGCCGCTCACCTCGATGATGCGCTTGCCAATGGCCTGCACCACAGCACCCTCCACCTCGCCAGCACCCAGGCCCAGCGCCGCCTGCGGGGCAGCAGAACAACAGCGGAAGAGGTGGGTGTGGGCCACCCGCGCTGCAGGCATTTCGGCACGCGGGCGCAGGCAATCAGGCTCGTAAGCGCACACGGCAGGCGGGGCACGAAGCCCGCAGCGCGGAAGGGCGGTGGCAAACGGGCAGCCCGCAGCGCAGCAGAGCGGTGCAAATGGGAAGCCCGCAGCGCAGCGGGGGGCGGTGCACATGCTCCTCCCAGACGCCACGCACCTGGATCTGGTCAAAGGTGATCTCCTCGGCTCCGTGCGCCAGGCCCATGAAGGCCAGCAGCCGCATCTTGGCCAGTGCATCCTCGGCGCCGATGCCTGCCGTGGCCAGCGCCGCCGCGCCCTCGCTGCTGGCGACAAACGCCTGGTAGTCCTGGGAGGAAGCAAGCAGGAACGGGCGGAATGGCGGTCAGGTGGTGAAGGCAAGCAACACGAAGCAAGGTGAGCAAGGCTTGCCGCGGGTGGCAACTCCATGACGGCTCCAAGCGCCGGCGCCTGAGCCGCGCCCTGCACTGCACCCAGCATGCACCCGCCTGCACCGTGCCGGTGAGGAAGGCGGCGAGCAGGCGCTGCGGCACGTGCCTTACTTCAATGTTCGACTAACCCAATAGCAACAGCATTGCCAGCAAAAGAAGAAGCGCACCTGAACCGTGCCGGTGAGGAAGATGGTGAGCAGGCGGTGCAGCGCGGCGTGCTGCCCGCTGCCCAGCTGCACCACCGCCGGGTTGGCAGCCAGGTCGAATTGGAACATGTCGGGGCTGCGGATGAACTCGGACACCACCTGGGGACACGAGGGAAGGGCCCAGGGGAGTTGGGCATGTGATGACATGACTTGCGGGCATGCCCTGGCGGGCATGCTGGCCCGAGGTGAGGGCCAACCGCACACGGTCGACTTGTTGTGCATGCGTGCGGTGGGCCCCTTGCAATGCTTGACAAAGTGAGTTGCGGCGCTCACCTGAACCGCCGCCGGCACCGCAGATGGCAGCTCCGCCGCGGGGGCGCCCTGCATCAGGCGCAACTCACAACAGCATGGCCGGGTGAGTGCACGGGGCGGTGAACCCCTCACTTGTACATGCAGACCGAAACGGCATGCCCAGCAAGCAGCGGCTGTCCTGCGGCCTCCGTGCGCTGCCTACATTGCCTCCTGAGCCCTGAAGCCTGCTCCGCTCTGCACCAGGCAGGCACGCACCTCATAGGTGGCCAGGCACTTAGACAGCAGGCGGTAGCTTTCACGCGCCGCCGTGCGCGGCTTGCGCGTGCAAGCCGCCAGCGTCTCTGCGGCAGGAGGGGCAGATTTTGGCATCAAACAGCGCAGGTGCAGGGCATGCCACGCCCGCAGGTGTCACAAGCTAGTGTCACCGCCAGGCTCGGTTTGACGAGCGGCATTAGTAGCACGGCGCTAGCGCGGAGCCACGTGCATGGCCGCTCCCAACAGCACAGCCCGCAGTGCGGCTGCAGCTGCAGCGGGGCCACCACACCACAGCAGCACCGGCCAGGCAGGCGGCGCACCTGCGCATGCGGTGTAGAGCGTGCGCTCGCCGCCCGCCCCCAGCTGCAGCTCCTCCGGCCATGCATCGGCATGTGCGCGGATCACAGGCAGCATGATGTCTGCCTGCCCCGCCTTGCGCGCGTAGGACAGCGCCTCCAGCAGCACCGCCGCCTTGCTGTCCACATCTGCCGCCGCGTTGTACAGGGTGACGAGGGCCAGGAGGCGCTTGTCGGCGCGCGCGTCAACGGTGGCGGCCAGGGCCGCCGCCAGGCGCTGCGCCGCGCCCACCGCCGCGGGCAGCGGTATCCGCGACACCAGGTGGCACGTCAGGTTGAGGCAACACTCCAGGTCTGTGCGAGGCAGCAGGGGGGTGGAGGGGGATCGCAAGCGGGAAGTGCGAGCTCTGGACGACGGCAGCGCACATGGTGGGCCAGGCAAGCAGCTGCAGAGCGGCGGTTGCAGCAATGGCAAACGGTTACAGTGGGGCATCCAGCCCTCGTGTAGCTGGGCTGCCGAGAGAGCTCAAGCAGGCAGGCTGGCAGCGCCCCGCGCGGCTGCTGCCGCCGGCCGCCGCCGCTCACCCGCATCGCTGCTGCTGCTGCTCAGCACCACGTCCAGGGCGCTGATGAACTTGTCCAGCAGCTTCTCATGCTGCTCCGCCGCGTACAGCTGCTCGCACTCCACGGCAAAGGCGGAGGCCTGCGCGGGGCGGCGGCGATGGCGTTGGCGCGGGCTGGATCGGCGCATGCGGGGCGTGCACGCATCCATGCACGCCTGGGGCCCCCACCTGGGCGCCGTCTTTGAGCTCCGCGAGGTGCTTGGCCACCGCGCAGTATGCTTCCTCCTCCGAGGTCTCAATGACCTGCGCGTGGGCCACCATGGTGTCGCGATGTGGGCGTCAGAGGCCCGCCAGACCGGCTTTCAAGGCCCATGAAAATGCTCGAGGGCGCATGTGTTGCATGGGAAATGGGCTCCACGGCAATTGGGTCTGGGGCCCTGAAACGTGCTCGCCGCGCGATCTCGGTCATACCCTTTACCTTATCGGTTATTAACACATCTTCAAGGCCCCTCCCGCGCCCTGCAGCCTCGCTCTTTTCAAAATGGCCGAGGCCCAGGCGGCCATCTTCATCCAATATGCCGCCGAAAGGCGTGCCAACAGCCGCCACCAGTCCTTCTTTAGCCAGGCCGACGTCGACAGCTGCGCCGATCAGTTGAAAGGCGGCAGCACCTCCCTGGCGGCGTCGGCGCGGCGTGCCGCCGGGCGGCAGGGCGCGGGAGGGGCCAAAAAGAAGGCCTCTGCAGCTTCCTCTGTGATGCAGGAGCTGAAAGTTCCCAAGCAGTTCAGCGAGAAGGTGAGCCAGTTCTACAGCAGTGCAATGTGTGCATCAGGCTGGTGGACTCCTGAGGCGCCGCTACGTTGCTATCCACTTTCGACTGTTGGTCGCATTGTAGTGAGGCATTGGGCTGTCCTGAACAATGCAGGTGCTCAAGACCATAAGCGTGGACACGTCCCTTTCCGGCAAGACGGTGCTGGTGCGGTGGCAGCCGCTGCACGACAGCATTGGTCCACGCAAGGTGCCGATCCTCGCCATCGAGGACGTGCCGTCGGTGATCGAGCAACAGCTGGAGCTGCTGGGCACAGTGGGCCCCGCCCAGCTGTTCTATCACGTGCGTGTAAAGCTCAACAAGCAGGGTTGCAAATCGAAGCTCGTTTGCCTGCACATGGCCACATGCTTCTGCCCTTCCCTTCGCCCCCTGTTCCCCCACCCGCCCTGTTCCCCCACCCCTCCCTCCCCCCACCCCCGTGCCTGGTTGCAGATGCGGCACCACCTGCCATCCAAGATGGCGCCTGGCCCTGATGGCAAGTCTCGCGTCATCTACGGTGCATGCGGCTTTACAGAGGAGTCGATTGAGCTCTACATGGCGGTGCGCTTGGGCTGGGCGGCTGCCGTTTGCGCTGGGGTGGCTGGCTGCCTTGCAGTGCTGCCGCTGACCTCGGTTGCACATGCCATGCGCCTTGTAGCGCCTGCCTCACGCTGTCTATTGGAGGATTGTTTCATGTCCAAGATCATGCGTGCCGGCCATGTCCGCAGGGAGACCCCTTCTACGTGGACACCAAGCCCACCCTGGCCAGCCAGCTGCCGCCCCCCCACCCTCTGGACGGCTTCTTGGCTCCTTTCCACCACTGCCAGGTGGGCCGGATGGTGCTGCCTACCTGCCTGCCTACCTGCCTCCCTGCCTGCCTGCACCAGCTGTTGCGTGCGTGCCGTGGCTGTTGTTGCCCTGCTAGCCCGCCACAGCGCATGTGGTGCACCGGTTGCGCCCCCCTGCAGGCCGATGTTGTGCGGCTGTGCGAGGACGAGAACGACACGCAGCCACGGGCGGAGAAGTTCCTGTACGTCCTGATGTATGTGTGCCTGTTCACCCGCCGCGTGTGGCTGCGGGCGCTGCGGAGCAAAAGCGCCATTGGTGTGGCCCGGGAGGTGAGCACCCTGGGTGTGATTGCCCGCGTGGGATGCAGTGCCGGGCATGGCGGCTTACTGAGTGTGCTGAACTGCAAGTCTGGCCCTAGCTTTGCTCTTTTGATGCTCGGTACCGAGCCACGCTGCTGCGGCAGTGACAGCAATGGCAGTAGCACCACAGGGGAGCTGCTGCCCATCAGTCCCGGCTTGCCATGTCTCGAATTACTCATGCACGGTGCACCGCCCCATCGCCCACTGCAGATCTACTTCCTCTGGATGGACACTATGGTGCCCGGCAAGCTGCAGACCGACAACGGCAGCGAGTTTGCCAACGCCATTCTGAACGAGCTGTGCGACCTGTTTGGCGTGGAGTTCATCCACGGCTCTGTCGGCCACCCCCAGAGCCAGGCACGCACAGCGCCGCGGCAGTGTTCTGTGCCCACAGTTGCCAGCCATGCATCACGCACACTGCCATGCTGCCATGCTGCCTCAGCGTGCCTGTGTTTGAAATGACGGATGCCTGTTGAACGCTTTTGACACAGGTCGTTCTTCCCTCTCGCAACTGCAGGGCTGCAGCGAGCGGGCCAACCGGATGCTGCGGGACACGGTGCGTACAAACCTCATGAAGGCGCCCACCACATGGTGAGGTCTTGGAATGCCAGCCTTTCAGAAGTGCTTGCTCAGACGGATGTGCCACGGCATCAGCAAGCTTTACAGCATGACCTGAAGTGCGCAGCGTTATTAATGACTTGCTTTGACATGCGACTTCCCTGGCCTGGTCCCACCTTTCTTTACAGCTGGCCTGAGCAGGTCATGCGCGTGCAGGACATGATCAACAACCGGCCCTGCTCTGTGTTCAGCAACAACAAGACCCGCAACTTTGTGCTGTACGGCACACTGCCGCACACCAGCAAGCGTCCGTCGGTCGAGGAGGTCAACACGGTGCTGCAGTTTGAGAGGTGCGCTGCAGCAGGTCACTGCTGACATGGGCATCCAGTTGCGCGCCCATGTGTTCAGCGGCATGGTGCTGCCTTTTGAATACTGTTGTGTGCTGCCGGTGTGTGCTGCCTGGCATGGCGTCGTTGAGACTGGACTGCCCTGCCCGACCTAACTTATTTCAACTGCTGTGCGATTGCCCCTGCAGCACTGCAGAGGCGGCGCTGCCAAATGCAGCCGCTCACCGCTCAGCGGCAGCAGCAGCCCCCCCTGCTGGTCGCAGCACCGGCGGCAAGAAGCGGCCTGCAGCTGCAGCGGCTGAGCTGCCAGAGCTGTCAGATGAGGAGGACTGGGAGGACGCATCAGACGATGAGCCGGAGGCAGCAGAGTGGCTG
The DNA here is from genome assembly GCA_006782975.1 of Chlorella sp. Dachan. Lineage (NCBI taxonomy): Eukaryota > Viridiplantae > Chlorophyta > Trebouxiophyceae > Chlorellales > Chlorellaceae > Chlorella > Chlorella sp. Dachan. The sequence goes on along the minus strand of RRZL01000022.1, from coordinate 1,778,119 downwards.
GCAGCTGTGGGCACACGCCACAGCCGCCGCCAGGCAGCAGGCAGCCGGCTGGCAGCAATCCTGGCAGAGGAGGCAGCGCCGCTTGATGGCGGCCAGGGGGAGCCACCCTCGCGGGCAATGCCGCAGCGTGCAGCAGCAGTGGGCAGCTCCGCAGGCAAGCGCCGCCGCGTGATCGGCATCCTGCAAGCAGCGGCTGCACAGGATGCTGGTGCAGGCCCCAGCAGCGCAGCAGGGGCGGCTGAGCCGGGCCCCAGCAGTGCAGCAGCAGGGGCGGCTGAGCCGGGCCCCAGCAGTGCAGCAGCAGGGGCAGGCCCCAGCAGCGCAGCATGCCCAAGCAGCGAACCAGGTGCAGCAGACACAGCTGTCGCGTCAAATGAGGAGGTGGCTGTCAGCATGCTAGAGCAGCTGCGCCGGGAGCCTGTGTTGACACGGCGCAGCAGCCGGCGACAGGCAGCCGCAGCGGGCATGCAAGGCATGGAGGCGCCTGGCAGTGCAGAGACCGAGCCAGCGGTGCTGGAGCTGCTCGCAACAAGCCGGGCAGTAGCAGCAGCAGCAGCAGCAGCAGCAGGGCCCTGCCACCCTTCTGTCGAGGGGCAGGGTGGTGTGGTGGAGGCAGGCCCCAGCAGTGCAGCCGCAGAGGTGGCAGGCCCCGGCAGTGCAGCGGCGGAGGAGGCAGGCCCCAGCAACGCAGCACCAGACTTAGGTGAGCAATGCAGTGTGAAGCTGTGGCGGGAAGCAGGGCATGTGCTGCAAACGCGACGCCTGAACAGTGCGTGCTGTACAAGAACGGCTGCTGTTGCCATCTAACGCAGCACTGGTACATGCCCTGCAGAGCTGCCAGTGCACCTGGCGGAGATGCGGCAACAGGTGCTGAAAGACCATGAGAAGAACCGCGCCCGCATCAAAGCACAGCACCGCGGCAAGGCCAAGGCGCGGGTGCGTCTAGGCTGGGGCAGGTGTCTTGGTCGGGGTATGGCCAATTGAGTCGCGTGGGTCTTACTGGCACAAGCTAGTGCAGCTGAGCAGTTTGCTTTCCCGACTGAGTGACAATGCCAATGCCTGCGTCAGGAATGAAATGACCGCATTGAAAGTAGGGCTATCACACCTCACCTGTCTCCAGCAGCGAGCCACCCCTCGTGAAAACTGTTGACCATGTGCTGACCACCAACCAATGCATGACCTGACATGAATGCAGGAGTACAACGTGGGCGACGTGGTGCTGCTGACGCTGCCGAAGTGTGGCACAGTGGGCGGCGACCCGGTGCAGGTGCCGAAAAAGCCAGTGGCTGTTGTGATTGGAGTGAGCAGGGCCTTCGGCAAGCGTGCCTACAAGGTCCGCACCAATGCCGGCGTGCTCAGCAAGGCGGTGGAACCCCGCCAGCTGCAGCCGGCGCCGCCACGCTCAGCAGAAATGCTGCGGTTCAGCGGCGTGGAGACCACGGGCGTGCCCACGATCAGCGTGCACGCCGCTAGGGGCAAGGCAGCGCTGAAGTGCCGCTGCCGCGGCGCCAAGTGCGGCCCCAAGTGTGCCTGCAGGAAGCGCGGCACCGTCTGCACCCGCGCTTGCGGCTGCAAGTGCGGCAAGGGCGGCAACTGCGGCAACTGCGATTGATTGATGAGCTGGTTAGCAGGCGCCGGCGGCGCTGTGCCGTGCTGCCAGGTGGCGGCGCCCCGCCCGCGCTCTCTCAGGCTTGCCGCTCCTTTGCGGCGTTCGCACACAGTTCAACGCATGTAACGAGGTGTAAGGGCAGCGGGTGAGGCCCAAAGCGTGGTGGGAGGCTTGGTGGAGACATGCGCGACCCTGCTGCACAGCCGCAACCCAGGCCGGAGTCCAGCTAACTCAAACTGCATCACATTCAGAGTTGTAAACCCGCCGGGCGGCGCGCGGCGAGCACGTTTCAGGGCCCCAGACCCAATTGCCGTGGAGCCCATTTCCCATGCAACACATGGGGGTCGCATCCTGCCAATTGCCGGCTTGGCGGCCTCCATTGATCGCACAAAAATACACCAAGATTGGTGCGCGGGGCGCGCCGGCCAGTGGGCGCCGCCCTGCACTGCCGCCCACGCGCCCCGCCGCTTGCGGTTCGGTCCAGGCCGACATCCAGCGCCTGTGGCGGGACGGCCCCGAGCTGGTGAACGGAGCCCGCAGTGATCATGTGACGTACACACGTTTCAGTAGGACAGTGACAGACCTCCCAGCGAGCTGCATGCCCGGCAGCCTGACCCCCCATCAGCCCGCCTCCCTGCAACCGCTGCCGCAGCTCGTCATCTGCAGGCTGTGGTGCTAAGGACAACCCCGCTCTGCCTGTTAGCGAGTGCTGCCAGTTTTATCAGCCGAGCAACAACCACCTCCAGCAGTTCACGGCTGCGCGCAGCTGCCTGCGGCTGCGGACTCGTGCAGCGTTAAGCTGAGCTGCGGCCAAAGCCTTCTGTTTGCCTCACCCCCGTCCCCGCACTTGCTCGCATTCGAATGGCACACCTGCGGCTGCTTGCACTCTGCTATACAGGTTGGTGTCGTGCGCATGCCTGGCTGGGCCGCGCTGCGCGGTTCAAGGCGTGCTGTGCCGGGCCGTGCATGACCCCAAGCAAAACCTGTGAGCACAAGGCAGCCACTGCCCAAGTGTTCCCTGCACCGCCACAGCATGTGCAGCACAGCCGCAACGCAACAGCGAGCTGGCCAGCTGTAGTCCCCAGCCGGCAGCCTGATATAAGCTGCTGCCGGCCCGTCCTCTCCTCCATCTCCACCGCGCATGTCGGATCCTGCTCGCTTGCCGACTCCAGTGTAAGATGCAGGGATAGTCACCTTGTGGTGTGTAACCCAGTTGGTGTTTGACTTAGGGCCAACCGACTGGCCCACGGCTGTGCATGGCTTCCATGCATGCCAATCTTGCTGACCACACGGTCGGCTGCGTGTACGCTATTTTCCTTGCTTGATCCATGGTGGGTGCAGCAGAATCGCGGTGTGCAACCTGCTGGCTGTTGATGCAACCACAGGCCACATCAATGCAGGCACCCTACCCCATACCGATGTGGTGCCCTGATGCGCGGCCAAGGGCAGCCAGCGCATGCTCAAGAAGCAGGGCACTGATGGAGCGTGCGTGTGGTGGAACGGGCGTGGCCCGCCGTAGCGCAGCCCAGCGGGACCGTGTGACCGGCAATGCCCGCACCTCTTGCTCTGCCTGCAGAGACCAGGCCACCTGGGGTGTGCACGCCAAAGCCGCTGACGCGGGCGTGCTGTGCCGCAGCGGCCATGCTGTGCCGCAGCGGCAGCCACCCCAAGAGCCCACTCGGCGCGCGCGCACCCCCGGTTGAGGCGTGCCGAGCGTGTAGCAGCACCGCCCCTGCAGCACCCACCAGCAAAGCAAGGGCCTGTATGATGCCTGACAACACCATGGCGCCCTGCGATCCACTGCCACCCCACCTGCTCAGCTGGAGCCGCCTGCCCGCCGACTGGCCGCTGGGCGACTGCCTGGAGGCAACTGCCGCCTTGCATGCAGCAGCTGTGACACCTCCCGGCCCCCCTGCCCCATCGGTCTGCCTCCCGCAGTTGCACCCGTGTTGCCATGCCCGGCAAGCAGGGAATGTGGCCCTGTTAAGCGGTGCACAGTGGTCCAGACGCTGGCGGGGTGGGGCAGCCTGGTCGCCCACCCGCCGCTCGCCGGGCAGTGCTGACGCCGCTGCGGGGGCCTGGCTGCGGGGGACCTAGCGCCCTCCCGACGGCCTGGGCAGGTGGACGGCGGGTGGGGGCTGCCGCCGCATGGTGCACGGCCCCGTGCGGCGCCGGCGTATGTGCATGGCGTGCCGCCAAGCTGGCGCCTGCCCACACGATGCGTTGGTTGACTCAGTGTGTTGTGTAGGCTCATACTCAGCTGCCAAGTGAGGCAATGGGTCGCCCAAGTTGCCTGGGTGTCTAAAAGTAGTGAAGTACATGGTTACAAGGCAGACTACCCCGATTGGCATGGTAGAATCACAGGAAGCACGTAAAAAACAGGAGTACCATAATGTAAAGCCGGGTAGTCTAGCAGGCTACCATGATAGCTGCCCGGGCCTGCTCAGGAAAGGGGTAGTTCCTGGGAAAGGGGATAGGAATTGTGGTAAGGAATGCCCTGATCTACTAGTGAGTGTGGCCCCCACCCCAACCCAACCCAACCCACACTCAGCATGCAAATGTGCACCGCCGCCCACACCGCAGCAATCCACAGGTGCGGTGTGGTGGCGTTTGCAGCACTCCCCACCACTGTCAAAACGGGAGCCTACCTACCAGTAAAATACGGAGGCCTTGGCCGGGGCGCCGCCGCACCCGCCGCGCCCCACCGGCACCGGGTGCCATGGTGCACCATGATGGCCAGAAATCATGTCGCCTGCCCTGCACTCTCTCATTTCCTTTGCTGCGCTATTGTTGCATTGTGAGGCACGGACCATGACAACACTGCCCAACCACACTGCATCCATTGATCAGCGCAGGTGGCAGTGACACATTCGCCGCAACTGCACTTCTGCAGCTTGCCTGGATGCTTGGTTCGCTGAAAGCGCCGACTCGGACCCTGCCCTGCACCCTCTTATTTCCTCTCCTGCGGTATTGTTGCATTGTGAGACACACATCATGACGTCTCAGCCAAGCCACACCGCATCCGATGATTAAGCTGCGGAGCTCGCTTAGTTGCAAACGCGGAACCCATGACGCCAGCATCAGAGTGCCTGTAAATCAGGCAACCTGCAACTTCAATTTCAACAAAACCAAACCAAGCAGACATCAGTCACATGCAAGCCTTGCACTGAGATGAACAAGCTGGCACTGTGGGTTTCTGAGAATTCTCACAACAAGCCCCCTGGCGGTCTGCAGATGTGCAGACCGTCTCCCTACATTCGTCTGCCGTTCCCCTCAACCGCCCGATGGCGGACCGGCGGCAGAAAACCCTACCTACTGCCATCGGATTCGACTGAATCGCAACATTCAACGCACTAGGTGCGCATTTAGCCATCGCTTGCGACCCAAATGAGGCGCTTGAGAAGCTCTTCTCTAGCTCCGGCGCGGAGCGCGCGGTCGACCCTGTCCTGTTTCCCTTGGCCCGCAGGCGCCATGTGGAACTACGGGAACAACGAGGAGCACGAAGCCGGTCCAGGCTGGCCGGGTTTCGGCTTCCAGCAGCACGCGGCGCCAGCGGCGCCGGCGGCGATGCCACAGCCGCAGGTGTGGCCCGCGCACCAGCTACAGCCGCAGATGTTTCAAATGGAGCGGACTCAGGAGCGGTGCCTAGATACGGGGATGCACAACCTTCTGAGGGGTGTGGAGGCAATGGCAGCCGTGGGGGAAATCCTGCAGGAGCGCAGCCGCAGCCCGTACCTGTTGGCGCAGCACGGTTCTGCTGGCCCCTGGCACCCCGCCATGGGCATGCCTATGCGTATGGGCGTGCCTATGCGTATGGGCCGCTACACCGGCGCGCAGCCGCACTGGTTGCCAACGCTGGGCGCGCCGGCTGCAGTCCCCACACTGGGTCAGCCGGCCGTCACCCCCTCCTTCATGCGGCCCCGCAACCCGGAGATCTACAGGTGGGAGGTGGACAGGCGGTATGGCTGCATGTGCGCCATTCCATGGTGCATGTTTGTGGCAGCTTGTTTATGGGCCTGACGTCGGTGGGATGCGCTCGAGCTGAACCTTGCCTGCTGTGCCTGAATCTCAGCCTGCACCTTCCGCTCTTTTGTTTGGCAGCGAGCCTGCGTCTGATGGTTGCTGGCCGCACCCCGCATCATCGCTCAGCTCCATGGGGACAGTCCCAGCGCCAACCAGGTGGGCCAACTTGCCAGAAGCGAGCTGCTGTCGAGGACCTGCCGATGGCGTGCCGAAGCCTTGATCTGGCAGCGACTCGCCTCAAGGGAATCCTTCACTTGCGTCTTTGTCCCCTCCTACCCCCGCAGCGCCTCAACCCCAATGGCAGCAGACACCGAGCGCATTGTGTCACTTGGCAGCAGCTCCGCAGCTGTGGAGATGCTGCCCTCCTCCGCCGCTGAGGTGCCTGCGCCCAGGCAGCAGCGGCAGCAGCAGCAGCAACAGCAGCAGTTGGAACTAGACCAGAGTTATGCTGCAGGCTACCAGGCAGGCTTGGATGCCAAGGATGAGGAGTCCAAGCAGCAGTGGACGCAGCAGGATGCGAGCATTGCCGCTGCCATGCAAGCGGAGGAGAATGAGGCTGCAGCGGCGCAGCCCTGCTCATCGGCCGGTGCGGCGGCTGCGGTGGCGCCAGTGGTGCACGCCCGCCACGTGCAGCCGCCCCCTGGCGGGCCACCCGCACCCGCGCGTGGCAGCACTGCAGCTGCGGTTTCCTCCGTGGCTGGTCCGGCAGCACTAGCTGCCAGCCACAGTGCTCCGTATATCATCATCGCGCCCTGCGGTCGGGGGGCGGCGCCTGAGGTCGTCACGACCCTGCGTGTGGAGGTGGGCAAGATGCCCCGCCGGTGGGCGCAGCTGCTGGCGGCGGCATTTGAGCCCTACGACATCGCCCGGTTTGGCGATGGCCGGGTGAGCTGTATATTGTGCAGCAGTAGCATCATGTCGTCGGACGGGTTGCTGGGCCGTTGTCAAGTGTGTTGGCATTCAAGCTGCTGAGCAACACTGGGAAAGTGTCATGCTGCAGGCCAAGGTGCACATCGCCGGCCAGGGTGCATATGTGCAGTTCAGCGACCGACGCGGCGCTGAGATTGCACTGCGGGAGATGAACAACACATCCATTGGGGGCCAGTCTGTGCGGGTGAGGTTGGTGGCCAGTCTGGTGGCCTGCCTGTTAACTTGCACAACCTGGCCTGCAATCGAGACAACCATGCTCCCGCTTGTCGTTTTACCACGACCCTGCTGTCCAGCCTCTGCAGCTGACATGGGCGCACCGCAACTCCCGATAGAGGGCGGCAGCGGCGGTAGCGGCGGCAGCAGGCAAGGTCAGTTCGACGATCAGCGTTCCCTCAGCACCCCTCGATTCCTTTGTCACCTTACTCTGTATTTACAACTGAATCGATCTGGCTCACGTGGTACCTGCGCGCAGCTGCGTCTGTAATTACGCATGCATCTGGCAGGGAGGAGGAGTGCGGGTGTGCGACGCCGCAGTCCAAACTGCGGCTGATGGGTGGGGGCTGCAAAAGACCGGAGGTGGTGCAGGAACAAGCGCCCGCGAGGGCAGGCAGCACAGCAGCCCGAGCTGCATGCTGTGTGGGAACCAGGGTGCGGGTGTGCGACGCCGCAGTCCAAACTGCGGCTGATGGGTGGGGGCTGCAAAAGACCGGAGGTGGTGCAGGAACAAGCGCCCGCGAGGGCAGGCAGCACAGCAGCCCGAGCTGCATGCTGTGTGGTAGAGGCGTCCAGAGGTGGACGGCCACGGTCGCAAGAGAGAGTCGGTCTGGGTTGGGTCTCTGCGTGGTGTGACCGGCAGCGATCGAGTCCACGTGTGAAGCATGGTGGCGAGCGACACCAACAGGGCAGGCACTCAACGTTTAAGCTGGTTGGTTGTGTCTGGGGCTGGTGATGTATCTGCTCCCGCCCACGTGCAACATGCACCCCAGCTCACACACGCCTGCCTGCAATGGCCCGGCTTGGCTGTTGGCCGTGTGCCGCTCCCTTCAGTGCGGCGCTCACTGCAGAGCGACAGTGAACATCACATGCGACGTGCTTGCTCACTTGTAGCAGGTGCAAAATAATGATCACAGCGGAGCGCAGGTGTCCCAGCCTGATCGGCAGTGTGCGTGCTTCATGCAACGTCGTGTGCGGTCGAATTCTTGCCTGCTCGGTGCAGCTTCTGCCTCTGATGTAGAACATCTTCCTCAGTTCCTCGGCAGTCTGTGCCGGCGGCAGGTGCTTCAAGCTCTTGATGCCCTCGTAGCGGTACTCCTGGGCCGGGAAGTTGGTCTGCAGCAGGACAGGGCAGCGTGGCGGCAAGGGGGCGGGGGTGGGGGTGAGGGAGTGATCACCGCAGCAGCGCGGGCGGTGAGTTAGCAGCAGCTCCATGGCAGCAGCGGGACACCGGCCACTGGCCTGAATGGAGGCGATCGCTTTCCAGACTCACCCCAGCGGATGCACTTGCCTTGGCGTTGGCCCAACCAAAAGTGGCAATAGCTGCACGGTCGTGTGCGCGCGCTGCCGCCTCCAGTGTGCCATACATGCCCAGGTGCACGCGTCCCCCAACCTGGGAGGGCAGGCGGAAGGCGTTTTGAGGGTGTGTTGCAACTGTGCGGTAACTAAGGCGACTGCATGCTAATTTTATACCTGCCTGCCAACAACATCCACAGCCTTACAAACAGAATTGAGCCGGCACTTGCCCAGATTTGCGCCATCCACTTCTTTCCGATCGGGTACACCCCTTTGTATCCAGACGCACTCTGCGAGGCAAAGGAGAGGGCAGTGGCAACAGTGCAGCGTGGGAGTGCGGTCAAGGTGCCATTTTCCGGCTGCTGGGACCTCCGGGGGCTATGCGACAGCGAGGCAGCCACTCTTGGCCAATGTGCGCACCGATACAGCAAGCCTGGGTATGTTGGCCGTCACCAACCGCAGGAGATGCAGCGCACTTCACAGCACATGGCCATCACTGCTCCCTGCGGCTTGCCTTCCTGCCCGAGACCAGCCCACTCTGCTGGAACTGTTGTTGCCGTGGCGGCGGCGGCGGCGGGGGGGGGGAACTGCTCCAGGTACTCAGCCATCAAGGCCTCCTCCCCTCCTGCAGCGTACAATGTGCATGGTGCATTCAGCGCTGACCAACACCACGACCCGCTTCGCCGCAAATGTCCCAATTGGCTATGCCTGGCGCCGGGGATTGAAAACCAAGTTGGACATGGGCTCAAGCCAGCGCGTATGCCTCACCTTCCACCCAGATCAACACAGCCACCACTGGGTCAACATTGGTGTTCAGGAGCGACTTCAGCTTTCCCGGAAGCGGGCCCAACGGCATGAAATGGGAAATGCGCGCCGGGCGATATGGAGCATCCAGCTTGCGCCCACTGAAGTGTTCCTGCAGTGTGGGAGCTAAGAAAAGGCAATGGCTGTTGATGTCAACAGCAAGGCCAGGAGCTAGTACGTTGAAGCGGTGTATCACCCAGCGGAGAGACTCCGAACCGGCCTTCATGCTATGCGGCTTGCCGCATCCACTCTGTGATCCGCCTGCGCTCACCACCAGCTGCATGGTACGCAGCACCGTTGGGCGCACTTGGGCCAGCTGCGCGACGTGTTGCACTCGACCAAAGCCGGGCAGCAAGCCTGCATGCGGGCCCATGCGGGTGGGTGGCAGCTAAGGACGTGCTTTGCGGGACTGCCTGCTACGGGGTACCATCTCAAGCAGTAAGCGCTGGGCATGCGTACATGTAGCTCCTGCGCATCATACAATGGCGTTCTGCCATACCTGCCATGGCAGCACGGTCGGCAAGTTGAATTGCTTCGTTGTACTGCGCCGCATCGCCTCCACCTGCCCCTCCGTCAGCCTGTGAGCAACCCAAGCGATAGAGTTACTTAAGTGACTGCAACGAACCAGAGGCATGGGTGGATGGGGTTGTTAAGCATAACAGCGTGTGTAGCAGCAGCAGTCCGCTCACCGGCATCAGCAAGAGAGGCGGCAGGCTCCAGAACCTCATGCCTGCGAGTGCAGTTGAAGGGGTGAGCGCTGGTCAAGTGCTATTTGCCGCCTGGGCATCGAGTCGCCACCGAAGCAGGCGGCACGGAGGCATGGTAGGGCTGTTACTGTGCATTGATCATGGCGTGGCAAGATGAGTTGTTTACCCCGGCCCAGTACCGCATCCTGGGCAAGCATCTCTAGATGAGCTCAAAACGAACTGCTGCCTGGGTGTTACGGCTGGTTGCGCACCAGGAGCAGCGGGGTGCACAGGTGGGTTGACATTGGCATCCACTCCGGCCTCTGCTTCATTTGCATCCTGCACATCGTTTCAGCGCAGCTATTAGAGCGGCCAATGGGCCAACAGCATGGGCATGCAGCCATCGGCTTCTGTGCATGGTCACAGCCCTGCCCATGCACCCTTGGTGCCGCATGTCGACCGATAGCCAGCCCAGCCAGCCCCGCACCTCGCCGGCGGCCACAATCGGCAGTTGCAGCTGTGTAGCCGGCCCGCCTGCCCCCTGCAGCATAGCCTTCACCTCTGCCTCTGCACATCAGGGGGGGCTGGGTTGAGGTTGGTTGCACGGCACTCGCAGGGCGTAGTTGCTGCTATGCGTTGCGGCTGCGGGCGGTTCCAAACACCCGCAGGCAGCTGCCAGGTATACACACACTAATCAACAGTGGGAATACACGATCCGTGTAGTGTGGCATGGCAGCTGCGCACCAAAGGTATTGTCTGCTCCTTCACTGCCGCTGGCGGCATTGGCAGGCTGCACGATCAGGCGGCGCGACAGCACTTCGTTGCACTTTATCAGGCAGGACCTTCCGCATGCAAGGAATACAAGAGTGCCAGTGCTGCTACTCACCAGCGTGTCAATGCCGGGTATGTCCAGTTCGTCCTGCTGGAAGCTGCTGCTAGGTAGAGGCAGAGCTGGGCCAGGGGAGGCCTCCACCCGCAAGGCTGCAAGCAACAGAGGTGGCTCAGCTGACCAAGTGAACGGCAGGCTAGGTGCAATGCAGCAGCACGACAGCTCATCAGCTAACTAGGACTTACCTCCCAGGTCAATGCCTTCGAAGATGTCCTCCAGCGCCTGCTCGCCCTGAATGGCAGGTTATAAAGCGCGAGGCGACACGGTTGGCTTGCATGCACGGTCCCCGATGAGGGAAGTTGGCAGGCTGAAATGCAGCGAGTGTGTCCGAGAAGAGGCCAGAACCCTCCCGCTGGCAGGCGCACGAGCTTCTAAACCAGCCAAGCTGCTAGACAGAGCGCTGTCTTGCATGCGCGCGGTGCCCTCGCCTGGGGCATGAAGCTGCTCAGGAGGCCCACTTCCATTCCTGCCATGGCCATGGCTGGAGATGCAGCCACCACCATGCCTGCGAGTGGCGCACCGTGCAGTGCATGATAATAACGAATCAGCGATCAAGTGGCCGTCGAGCGATCAAGCGTATGCCTACCCCAGGAACGCCACCATGTGCAGTTATTTACCACATGGTTTCACCACGTGGTGGCACGGCGCCCACCTGTGTCGAAGACTGGGACTGATGCCGGCGCCGCCACGGCAGCAGTGGTTGCAGCAGTGCCGACAAACATGACTGCAGCAGCAACACTCCTGCTCTTGGTGGTCTTCTGCGGGCAGTATTGCGTGAATGCCTCATTCAGGTCAAAAAGAAATCGAGAGGTTCTCGGGTGCCTGACAACCAACCGTTGCATGGGATCTATCGCTGCGTGGCGCCGCGTGCTCTGCCCTTGGCAGTCTCGCCTGGGCTGGAGTATCTGACGTGCCATCCCTGTGCCTCTTTCCTTGCGTCCGATTGGTCTGCAAAACAGCGGAGCGCAGGTGTCCCAGCATGATCGGCAGTGTGCCTGCTTCATGCAACATCGTATGCGGTCGAGTTCTTGCCTGCTTGGTGCAGCTTCTGCTTCTGATGTTGAACATCCTCCTCAGTTCCTCGGCAGTCTGTGCCGGCGGCAGGTGCTTCAAGCTCTTGATGCCCTCGCCGCGGTACTCCTGGGCCGGGAAGTTGGTCTGCAGCGGGGCAGGGCAGCGTGGCGGCAAGGGGGCGGGGGTGGGGGTGGGGGAGTGATTACCGCAGCAGCGCGGGCGGCGAGGGAGCAGCAGCTCCGTGGCAGCAGCGGGACACCGGTAACTGGCCTGAATGGAGGCGATCGCTTTCCAGACTCACCCCAGCGGATGCACTTGCCTTGGCGTTGGCTTCGCCCTGAGTGGCAATAGCTGCACGGTCGTGTGCGCGCGCTGCCGCCTCCAGTGTGCCATACATGCCCAGGTGCACGCGTCCCCCAACCTGGGAGGGCAGGCGGAAGGCGTTTTGAGGGTGTGTTGCAACTGTGCGGTAACTAAGGCGACTGCATGCAAATTTTATACCTGCCTGCCAACAACATCGCGATGGATATCCACAGCCCTACAAACAGAATTGAGCCGGCACTTGCCGAGATTTGCGCTTTCCACTTCTTTCCGATCGGGTACACCCCTTTGTATCCAGACGCACTCTGCGAGGCAAAGGAGAGGGCAGTGGCAACAGTGCAGCGTGGGAGTGAGGTCAAGGGGCCATTTCTCGGCTGCTGGGACCTCCGGGGGCTATGCGACAGCGAGGCAGCCACTCTTGGCCAATGTACGCACCGATACAGCAAGCCCGGGTATGTTGGCCGTCACCAACCGCAGGAGATGCGGCGCACCTCACAGCACATGGCCACCACTGCTCCCTGCGGCTTGCCTTCCTGCCCGAGACCAGGCCTAGACCCGCCCATACTGTGCACTCGAACACACACTTGCAGTGGAGCCCAGCCAGCCACGCACCCTCCGACCAGCCTCATTGGATGGTGCAACCTGGCCTCCAGCTGCACAGCAGGAAGCATTGTTTGCAGCCCTTTGAAGAGGGGCCCTGCTCTGGGGGGCCGCACTGTGTTGGAGCTGACGCCAGCTGCAGCATGCGAGTCAAGCAAGTGCACCCGGGCAGCGGGTGGCACCAGGCAGCACACACCGCATCACACACACATGACCGCATGGCTGTTGTCTACTACCCACCGTCAGCAGCGGGCTCCATGTCTTCATCCTCATTTGCTTGGCTGCCTGCGGCATTGGTGACCTGCGTGATGGGCGAGAGGGATGGGGGTTGGTTGCATGGGTTGGACCAGTGCAGCCAGTCGCATGCTTGCACCCACCTGAGCCCACGGGTGCTGGGGCACCTCCGAAAGGTGCTGGTGCAGGGTGCTGCCCGATGCACCAGCCGCGGCTGCACGTGCCGCGGCTAACTGGACCTCCGATGTTCCATCATCGACGCTGTGTAGACAACACAGCTGCTGCTCTGCTTCCTCTGAGCTTATAGCCGCCCACGGCTCAAGGGCAGATGTCCCATCGTCGCCCTGCATGTGAATCGCTGGGCAAGAATAAACATGCATTGTAAAACAACATGACTTGGCTGCAACCGACCACAATCACCTGACTCAAAGCAGGGCCACTGCTGTATGCTGCGCCTGCCAGTGCAGCAGGCAGACTGGGCTGCGGCGGGGCATCGGCTAGCGTGCCGCTGCTAGCCCTTCCCACCCCATCCTCAGCAAGCCCGCCTGCTGACCCAGGGCTGCCCCCAGCGTGGCTGCCCAGCCCCTGCTGCCCCTGCTGGTTGGATGGCTCGGCTCGGCAAACAGCGCTCCGCAGATCAGCCAGGACAGAGGGCCACCCAGCCATAATGATGCCCGCTTCAGCTGACACTGGGACCAGGGGCTGGGCAGATGCAACTGATGCGGCATCAGCTTCGGCACGGCGCTTGGCCAGAGAGCGGGCCACTGCACGGCAGCAGCAAGCAACTGGTAATTACTTTGGTGCATGCACACTGCAAGCGCTTGCGACCACAGCGGGATGATGAACCCGGGGAGCATGACGTCGATGGTGTGCAGCGTGCCCCAGGCTACGTCACATATCAGATACGCCCTCCCCGGGTTCTTCATCCAACTGCGGTCGGAAGCGCTTGCAGTGCGGTCCATCGGCACACATCATGATATCGCACCTGCTGATATCTCACCTGCTGAGCGGCGTGTTGCCCGCATGCGGCTCCCCGCATCGCCGTGGAAGAAGCCAGACGCCAGGTCCAGGCAAATGCCCGCAGGCCAGCCCACGATGGGCTTCAACTGGCCGTCGGGGCCCAATACACAGCTGGCCAGCGGCGGGCAGAGGTTCGCGGCCCGCAGTGTGGGCAGCAGTGCATCCAAGACGGCATAGAAGTGGTCGCCACGAAACATTTCATCCGCAAAGCCTGGGGGTGAGCTTGGATCCTCAAGGATCTTCCGAATCACAGTGGTGCCAGGCAGGTGGCCCTGCAGCCCAGTCTCACGAGGCAAAGCAATCAAATTAACATTTGGGACAGAACAGTGCAGGTGATCCCAGTTGAAGCTGAACAGGTTAGGAGCCGCTGTCCGAAACCGCACCATGCAACGCACCTGGTGATACCGATAGTACACGTCCAGAACACTGTCATGCACCGCTGTGCCTGCATCCCTGTTCTCCGCCGCCATCGGGTGCAGGCTGCCCTGGGCGGTCACAATGTTCTTATGAAGAGTGGGGGAGCGGTCAGGGTCTCCCCACAGCATGCAGCGGGCAATGTATCGGACGGTGTGGCCTGCAAGCAAAAATCTGCGCTTAACTGTGGCACTGTGAAGCAAGCCTGCTGCACATTCGCGTTGTGCGGCTGTACAGCTGCTCTGCACGGGCAGCGAGCTGGCCGAGCTGAAGCAACCCTCGAGATTACCAGCCGCAGAAGCGCACCCTTTGTGACATAGGCCGCTGCCTCGCCAAAGCCCACTACTGAAAACTTGGCCGCTGACAAGCGAATCAGCGTGCCAAACAGCGCATACATGGAAGCAGAGTACCCCTGCAGCAGTGTGCCTCGACCACAGGGCTCAAGCTGCATCAGTGGCCGGTCCACAAACCAACACTGCCAGTGCAAGTTCCATGCACTTGCCTCTGCTAACACACACCTGGCGCAGATCAGCATCCGTTTGGTGGTGCACGGCCAGGCCCTTCATGTAGTCAGGGCCGCCTTTACCCGTGCGCTGAGGCTTGGCACCCCAATCAAAGATGATAGGCAGCACGCCAGGGCCAAACCGGCGGCTCAACATTTCCATTTTCGATTTACAGTCTGCGTGTCCGCAACGAAACTTGCTGATACAGACTCCCAGGAGACAGCCTGGGCTGGAAAATGAGCGCTGAAAGCGGAGTTGGGAGTGCTGATGCAGTGGGTGCCAAACCACGGCCACGACCAAAACAGCAAAACAGCGCAGGGCGGGGGTGCACGTAGCATCGGTTGTGAGAATAAAGTGCAGGCCCGAAGGCAGGGGTACACACAACCGGGGCTATGAGAATAAAGCGCAGGCCCAAAGGGCAGGGGTACACACAACACAAGGATGTGAGAATAAAGCGCAGGCCCGGGGGGGAGGGGAGGGGAAAAGCATGCTATGGAGGGTGGAGGATGGGGTGCACGGTGCAGAACCTGAAGCAAAGGGTGATGGTGATCATGAGGAGGACAGCTAATGTGATCAGAGGTCGCCACAACGGGCCAAGCGATGCCAGCGAGGGGAGTGCAGCACTAGCCACAGTGCCTGCCGGCACACCTGCCGCTGCCTGCCCGCCTCCGATCGGGCAGGCCGCCATCGCAGCCCCCTGCTGCTCTCTCACCGCCTTCCGCACCGCATGCTCCACTGGGTCTCGCGGAAGATCGACTGTATAGGCCGTGCCGCGGAGGCGCCAGCGCTTGCGCGCCAGCGCCTGCGCAGCCAACGATGAGGGCAACGAAATGTGTGCTGCCACCCGCCCGCCCGGCGTGACCCAAGTGCGCCGCGCCACCACGGCAACGCACGGGCCAAGGCCGAGCTGCTGCTGCAAAAAGCGAGCTGATGCCGCGCTGGCGAGCCGTAAAACAGCTGCTGACGCGCGGGCTGCCGCCGCCGCACTGCGATCAGGCGGCGGCGGCGGGTGCACCAGGCCTGGCAGAAAGCCTGGGGGCGACAGGACTAGGCCAATGATGACCAGTTCGCTGTGTGTGGCTGCTGGTGGAGGCCGCTGCTGCAGGGCCGGCGTGCGGGTTTGAACCACGCTCGCCTGCCGGCTGCCCTGCCCGCCGCGACTGCCCCCGATCACGCTGCTAGTGGAGCCTCGCTGAGCTGCAGGCCGGGGGGATGGCAGCGAGGCGAGCCCCGCTCCCCGGCCAGTGTGCGGCCGCGCGGCTGCTGCCGCGCGGCCGCTGAGCTGCATAGGCGTGCCCGAAGGCGATGCCAGGCATTAGGCGCGCTGCGCCGCTCGCGAGTTGGGCTGTTGTCGCTGGCCAAGCGTAGGAGCGTCTACGGCTGTTGCTGAAGCCTGAGAGCTCGATCTGAGCGAAAAAGCAAACATGTACATCAGCGTGCCGACGCTGTCTGCCGCGTCAGAGGTGCTGCGGGGAACGTCCCCTGGCTGGTTAGGGTAGGTGAGGACAAACGCCAGCACTGTGTGCAGCTGCTGCGGCGACCCTGAGCCGTCTGGGCGCACCCCAGCATCAAGCAGCGCGGCACGAATCTCCAAAAGCCGGGATGGGGAGAAGTTGGAGCTCTGCAGCATAAAGTTGAAGCTGGGGTTGTGAGGGCGATGCAACATGCGTGGCCGATGCATGCACTGAGCAGTACCTGGCACTCCTCCACCGGTATGTGCAGAAGTGCTGCCTCCTCCTCAGCAAACGCCGCTGCCCAAGTCAACAGCATTTCAGTGAGGCAGTGTGGCTGCCCCTGGAGCTCCTGCCGCCTGGCATCAACCCGCTGGTTGACGCGGCGCTCAAGCTCAAGCTGAAACTGCTGCAGCAATCTGTGCCGGGCAAGGCAGCGCAGCCTAGCCTCCCGCAAGCCAGAGTAATGCTGCTTGTAGTAGCCGGTGTTGGCTGCGCTGCGCTGCAGGGCTCGCCCCAGCATAGACTGCTCCACGGAGCTGGGCAGCCCCTCTCCGACCAACAGCTGCAACAACTCCACAAACTCTTGCATGCTGAGGCAACGCTGGCGGCCTCCACGGTTGCATGCCGCCGCCAGCTCGCCCCACAACCAACACAAAGCGTCTCTCATGCAGCCGCCTTCCGCTGACAGCGCCGCCGCCTTCAGCTCTGTCAACATCGCCATGGCTGCCAACGCCTCCTTGCCGGCTTGCCCAGCCGGGCAAACTGGGATTACCCAGCCTGAGCCATCCACTATTTCGCCTGCGGCCGTGGCGTCCTCGACAGCATCCCATGCTGCCTGCACGGTGTTAAAAGCACCGAGATCTACTGGCTGCCCCGCAGGGCTGGTGCCTCCAGCCAAGCACATGGCGCCCTACAGTGGAAAAAGGCGGGGGATCTTCGTGTTTTAATCTGCCTGCAAGTCCCGAAAGGCGGGGGATCTTCGTGTTTTAATCTGCCTGCAAGTCCCGACGGCCGGCGGCAGAGCGCCGGCCCGCTGCCGGGCGGGCCTTTGCGCGCGAGGCCCGACCCGCCTGCGCCGTGGCCACGGTCCATGGACTCACGGAAGCTTAGCAGGCACACATCCGTGCAACTGCAGCTCGCCCCACCTACTAGCCGGCCTCAGGTCAGACCCCAAACGCTCATCATCGTTGCTCTTCGACTGTTACAAAGTGCGCCTAAACGAAAGAACGATTTGGAAGCCGACAACGGCCCCGCACTGTTCACGCCGCCGCCGCCGCCGCCAGCGGGAGCCAGCCGTGCAGGTGGGCTCCACAACCCATTCGCCTTTGCCTCGCTGGTAATTTTGACATCAGTGCTACGATACAACACTCAGAAAGTGATGACTGCGCGGAAGGCCATCCAGCATCGACTAGCAGGGTTGTGCCCTCGCCGTTTTTTTGAGCCGCGCAACCGTCACAGGAGGTGGCAGGTGGGCAGCAGCCAGGTTGCAACTCAAGTGGCCTTGGACTGCAAGTTTGTAAAAGGCATCTTGAGCAGAAATGCACCCTTGGTGGGGACGTCTGCCACGCTCAGTTGCAGGCGTGGATATCCCGAGGGCAGGGCCAGATCTTCAGCTCACCAGTAGCCGCCGCTCCTCCCAGTGGGAGCCAGCCGTGCAGGTGGCAGTTGCTGGAGCCACAGCGGTTTCCTTGTCCTGGTAATGTGAGTGCGTGTATGAAAAGTAATGGCTGCAGAACAAGGGGACACAGCCCCGGCTAACGCAGCTGTGCCCTCGCCACTGTTGAGCTACACACGCTGCGCGGCGGTTGTGACACTGCAACCTATTGTTCTGCAGCAGCGGGCGGCAACATCATCAAGCAATGTACAGCCATGGCAGCACGCATGCCATAACAGCAGGGAACAGCTGCATCAAGTGGCCACCGCGCTGCGGCCACCGCCGCAGCCACCGCAGCAACAACGGGATACAGCAGGCAGCCACCGCAGCGACACTTGCTTGGTATCCAGCAGTGAAAGGTGCGGCTCCAGCTCAGCTTCCTACGTCACATGCTGATGGAATGGGCGAGCAGCCCCTATGGGCGCGTTGGCTGCTGCGGGCAGCGCAGCCATGGAACAGGGCGCTTGCAGCTCCGCCCGGCAGCCTACTGCGAAAGGCGGTGCTGACCAGCACAGCGGTTGGCAGTGGAGCCAGGCGCAACAACAGTCGGGGTACAGCTGGACTTGAGGACCCACAGCCTGCCAGTCATGCTGCTGTGCGGGCTACCAGCTCGAGTAGTCCACGGCTGTTGCCGATTGCAGCGGCGCCGGTGGCAGCGGCTGCCCTTGGAGTAGCGCATCTGCCCCAACTGGTGGCGCACAAAGAAGGCAGCGCACTACGATAGTAATCTGCCTTGGCGAGCTGAGCAACGGCGGATCTGCAACCGCTGGCCAGAGAAATGCCGCACACCCCAACTTGCACCACAACATGCTAAGCAATGCTGCTTCCCACTCCGTCACCAGACCACACAACCGCGCAGCCTGCCCGACTGTTGTGTGACAAGATAGGCAAAGGGCTTTACATGCAGGGCTACTGCTGCGCAACATCAGCGGCAAGAACCAGAGGGCAAAAGCAAAACAGAGGGAGCGAGCAGGGCTATAGGCACTCCACATGCCTCAGATGCATTGCTGGGCTATGCGCCAGCAGGTCACACAGCTGTTCGCTGAGGAAGAAGTCGGCGCCAAGCGGCATGCACACGGACTGGATGTTAGTCATTTGTTCGAGCAGCCTGTAAACAACGGTCGTCTCGATAACAGTGTCCTCGCTGTCCTTGAAGACTAAGGATGTAAAGGGGGCCAACAGCCCTTGGCAATCAGCCAGGCTGGCATCTGCTCCCAGACGGCAGTGCTCAAGGACCAAGCAAGAAGGAGGAGAAGCAGAGGTGGCGCACGCAGCCAGCAGCGCCCGCAGGCTTGTGAAGGTGTGTGCTCCCGATAGTAGCAGCAGGGGGCTGCCGGCCGCAGTCTCAAACATCGGCACCTCGTGCGGCGGCAGCCAGTTGGCACACCTTGCCAGCCGTTCAACACCCGGCAGCTACAGCATCAGGAGAATAGCATGACAAAGTGACAGCGGGCAACACTCTCACGTGCCAGTCTCAGAGAGCAACCCACCCTGCCTACACCCACCTGAATCGATGTCGGAGGGAGGCCAGGGCCATTCATCACTGCGAACAAGAAGCACCGCAGGCTGGGAAAGGCGCTGGGGGACGGGAACCGGCAGCCGCCCCCGCCGATGTGCAGCTCGAGCATTGTGAGGGAGCGGAGGGCAGTCAGCGCAGCCAAAGGCTGCCCGCCGACAGCTGCCTCTGGTAGCAGAGTGGGCACTTCCAGGCTTTGCAGCGCAGAAAGCGACCCCAGTGCGCTGCATGTTTCAGTGAGCATGGTGTCAGGCCGCAGGCGTAGCTGCGTCAGCTGGGTGAGCGCCGCCAAGCGCTGCGCAGAGGCCTCCCCAGGGGAGATGTCTAGATGGCGCAGGCTGGCCAGGCCGTGCAGGGCCGCCCACAGCGAGTCTGGCACGGCCAGCAAGTAGCCGAAGTTGGCACAGGAGCGTGCCGGCAGCATGGCTTCCAACGGATCCAGCGGCCAAATGTGCAGCTGGGCCAGTTGCTGGAACAGCGGCAGAACATCGCCCAGGCTGGACTCGGGGCACCCAGGCTCAACTATCAGCCGGATGTACAAGCGGCTGGTGTGCAGCAGGCCGCCAGGCAGCTGCTGCTCATGGCCGTAGCATGCTAGCAGCTGTTCAAACTCGCCGCCACACAGCAGCACCAACTGCTGCCAAAAGCGAGGGTCGCTGCGCACAATGCGCCGCCAGCGGCGGCAGACCAGCAGCTGGCTGCGGGACCTACAGGAAGGCAGGGGTATGGAAAAGAAGCTAAAGCCGAATCATGCAGCGCAAACACATGTTGAGCAATTGAGCACACACCACAGGCAGCAGCCACGGCTGCTGGCCGCGATCGCCCCAGCGGCAGTCGGAGATAAAAGAGAAAGCGACTTCACTCACACGTTGCCAGCCCATTCTGCCGACCCACTGAGTAGACTCCTCTCAAATATGGTGCAATGGAGCTCATCCGGCAGGTTATCGAGCTCCAGTTGCCTGCATCGAGTGCGAGTGTAAGAATATTGAGCCAGGAAGGTCCGGCAAACGGACCCACTGGCAGGTGATCCCGTTGCACCCTACCTTGCCATTGACGCAACACGCTTGATGTACTAGACCGCCTGCACACGACAGGCCTGCAGAAGTGAGCAGACAGGGGAGCAGGCAAGCACTATGAGTGGCGGCAGCGGTGTGCAGAGACGGCAGGCAGCTGAAACGACTGCCTGGTTCGCCCGCTCCTGGACTCAAGGAGGGACAGAGGACTGACCAACCAGAGCGGACGCGTTGCTATGGAGCCCTGCAGGGGAACGCGCGGCAGGGCGGATGGCGCCGGCGCAGCGAGCGGCAGCGGCAGGCGGCGGGGCCAGCCCGTCACCACAGCGCCTCGGCGCCCCGGCCCGCAGCAGCGGCCCCACCTCTAGGCCAGGAAAGCGACCACAAGCCGGTGACCGGGCGCCGGGCGCACGAACGGAGAGGAGAGGGCGGGGCTGCAGGGTTTGGCCGCCTGGCCGGGCTGCAGCTCTCTGTTGACGCTTAAAAAGTCTGCACGCAGCTTTCTATAGGGCCAGGTAGGGCGTAGTGTGCTGCTTTGAGCAGCAGCATTGGCCGCCACCCGGGCGGCGGCCATCGGCGCAGTGCATCTGGGCTGAATGGCTGTGCTGGCCAGCGCTGGCCAGGTCGGCACCCTCCAGAGGCTAAGTTGACGGCTCCGGGACCAGGCTGGCCAGGGCCACCCAGGCCATGCCCTGCCCAGCGCTGCTGCAAGGGGCTATCAGCCGGGGCAGCACAGCCCTGGGAAGCACTTGTTCACCGCTGCACAGCAAGTTTGGACGTTAGGGAAACCTCAAATTAAGCAACTGGGAGGGGGCGGGGCCTGTTTGAGGCTAGATTCGGCATCATTGTCCCTTAAAAGGGGGATCTAGATGGTTTTTGGGGCACCGCCGTCAGGCATGCTGCCCCAACTGCCCGCAAACGGCGCCTACAACGGCGCCTGTAACGGGGCACCGGCGGCAGCGGCGGGTGGCGGCGGCAGCAACCGCCCTGGGCTGGCCTCACGCGCCGCTGCGTCTGATCAAGCCCAAACACTAGCCAAGAGGCTCCTGAGGGCCACATTGACGGTGGGTGGGCGGGCTGCAAACGCCACCACACCGCATCTGTTGATCCCTGCAACATGTGCGGCGGCGCACATTTGCATGCGGCGCGTGGGGCGGGGTGGGGTGGGGGCCGCGGTCCAGTCCATTTCAAACCGCCGATTTCTTGGATGTCCACGTGTCCATCCATTCCTATCCCTTTCCTCTGCTGGACCACGCCTGCTGAACACATAGAAATGCATGTGGTGCGTGACAAGCCGGCATGGTGTGCCCGCCCGATGCCCGGTGCCGGTGGGGTGCGGCGGGTGCGGCGGCGCCCCGGCCAAGCCGGCTGTATTTTATTGCCAGGTATGCGTTCACGTTGACGGTGGGTGGGAGGGCTGCAAACGCCACCACACCGCATCTGTTGATCCCTGCAACATGTGCGGCGGCGCCACGGGCAGAACGTGCTCAGCAGCCGTGCAGGCATGCGACTGGCTGCAAATGAGCAGTGGTGGCAGGCAGGCGGCCCAAGGCGTTGAATGCAGCTCACATGCTGAGCAGCATCATGCTATCCATTGCTGCCCAGCCTGGTTCTGCTGTGCCCCAGCCGCTTTGCTGTGCCCCAGCCGCTTTGCTCTCGCCGCACAGCCCAACCTGAGAGCCACACAACAGAACCCGAGTGCCGCAAACCCGAGTGCAGGACAGCCTACAGCAGTCTATGACGCCCTACTGCTGCGGTGCCTGCCAGGCCCAGCAGCGCCGCGAATGCGAGCTGCCAGCTGCCGCTTGCATGATGCTGCGCAGCGGGGCGGGGCTATGACGCTGTTGGCGCCGCCACTGCCGCTGCCGCCGCCGTGCCGCCGCTGTGGTGTAGCGCAGCGCTTGCAGCCGCCGGCAGCTGCTCCCAGCCTCTCATACCGCCGTTCAGGCGCAGGGCCCTAACGCAGTATGGGCGGTGCCAAGCAGGGTATCGGCCGGGTGTGCGGGCTGCGGCGAAGGCAGGGCCGTCCTGGAATGTTTGTGACAGCTCCGATTGCAGATCGGCAGCACTGGGTCGGCGCACAAATGCGCCAAGAGGCCACCGTGGCTGGCCTGCCTGCCTGGCGCTGCGCGCCCAAGTGCAACCCCCAGCCTGCCCGCCCCTTCTTCCCTCTTGCCCATTCTCATTTGTACCCTTCCTAGCGTTCATTCCAGCGTGCGGGGCGTGCGAAAGTGCCGGGCGCAGCTCAAGCCGAGAGAACCATGCAGTGCCTGCCCTGGGAGCTCCCGGATGCCCTCTCCACCCACCTGGACACCTTCGGTGAGCGGGGCGAGCGGGGAGCAGGCGCGGCGGGGCCCCAGGGCGCTGCTGCAAGGCCCCCCGCTCAACGCCCCCCGATGCGCGCCCCCCGCTGCAGAGGACCTGCTCGTGCCGCAGCAGGGCTCCGACGACCTCTTCCTGGCCCGGGAGGACAGCCTGCACTCGACCGACCTCTTCCTGCCGGCCTTCGAGACCTCCGAGGTGCGCGCCGGGGGCCGGCGCCGCCCGCATTGCCCCCAGCAGCCCGCGATCGGCGTTTGGCAGCCCCGAACCCCGCCTGCGAGCCCCCTCCCTGCAGGCCACGTCTTCCTTCTCCTCGGGCGGCTCGGACGTGAGCTCCCGGTGAGTGCCATCGCCCCGCCCATGCTGCCCGGACCCCACTCAGCGCGCCCGGCGGCCCCCGGCCAGCTCCCTGGCCACTTGCCTCACTGCCCCTGGGCCCCCCTCCCCCTGGCCCTGCAGCCTGGCGGACCCCGCCGTCGACTTCCCCCTGCTCTTCGATGAGCCGGAGCACGGCGAGCAGCAGGTGCGGCCCCTCCCGCCCCGCGGCGGCGCCGTGCGGGGCCATATCTGACCTGCCACTTTTGCGGCCCTCGTATCTCGCGCTGCCCCACCCGTTTGGCTGCCCCCACGCC
>RRZL01000022.1:1725531-1752789 GCA_006782975.1 Chlorella sp. Dachan | reverse complement strand
TGGCAATAATCGCCCCTCCCCCACAAAACGCATCTTGCAGCTCACATGCCCATCCTGGCAGCCCCTCCCCGTTCTGCCCTCGCCTGATCAGTGCCCCTTTTCTAACAAAAGCCCCCCCGCTGGCCGCCGCCGCCGCACGGGCTGTGCGGCGGCGGCGTGCGCAGCGCCTTCCCCCTGCGGTTTTGTGCCCGCGTTTTGACCCCCTGCCTACTGCGTTTTCCACCCACCCCGCCTTTGGGCTGGCTGTAACGAACGGCCCGAAAGTCAACAACAGGGAGCAGTTGTGCACAAAGTGTGGCGGCCGGAGGGCAGGTGGAGGCCAGTGTGCTCAGTCGCAAGCGGGACGCAAGGCTGAACCAATCCAGGGCATGCACGTGCTAAAGCCGCCAGCCGCAAACGCATCTGGACCGCTGCTACGCCTCTGGGCCCAGCACGCGGACGAGGCGCCACTGGCTGTCGGCCGCCAGTGCGTCTTCCCAGCTGGCGCCGCGCCCCTCCAGCAGCGCCGCGCACGAGTTGCCCAGCTTCACCGCCTGGCCCTGCGGTTTGGTGTTGGGGTGGACTTGACAGGCGAGCAGTGAGCAGCTGGGTGGTCTGGGCTGCTGCAGTTGCCCCCATGTTGTTGCCGCAACAGGAGATCATGTCCGCGCTGGGGTGGAACCGCGGCACCAGGCAGAGTGCACAGCACCAGCAGAGCTTGCAGCAGAGTGCGCAACACCCTGTGCTCGCACTCACCGCAAACGAGGAGGCCGCCTCCTCCCACCCCTTGTTGTGCCCCAGGCACAGGCAGCAGCTGTGCTCGGGGGCCGCCTCCGCCGCCACAATGTCAGACAGGTGCGCCCGCGTCTGCCCATCCAGCGCCGCTGCACCGGAGGCATGGGGGTGGGAGCACATTCGGATGCGCAAGCCAACCCGCGCTCTCGTGCCTCCCCAACTGAACAGCTACAGCGTGCACACAGGTGGGCACTGCAGAGCCGTGTCGTTGGACCCCCATGCTGGGCTCCCTTTTATTGGCAGGCCACCTGTGGCACGCAGGCTGCCCAGACTGCGCACCGGGAGTGGGATCCCGGGTCCGCAACAGCCTGTACACAGCACCACACAACTCCACCCATTGCCCAGCCCACCTGTGGTGTACAGGCTGCCCAGGAAGTGTGAGTCGGCCTCGGCGAGGGCGGGCCAGCCAGCAGCCATGACATCCAGCGTCTGCCGCGTGCGCCGCGCGTTGCTGCACACCACCACCTGCGCAGCGTGCAGGGGCGGGGTGGCGGGTGGGGCAAAAGGCAGGCGCCGCTGCAAACCACCGCCGGTGCAGCAGCAGGCAGGGACGGGGTGGAGGACAGTGCACGGGAGCCGCAATGCGGCGCAGGCTGCGCAGCAGGGCAGGCACGGCTGTTAGAGGTCGAGAGCAGAGATGAGCATGCGTTTGGCAATCGTTGCGTGCCATGCACCCCGCGGCACACACCTGCGGCGTCCAACCCGAGTCGGCAAGTTGCTGCAGTTGGGCCGCCACCTGCATTGCACGGCAGGCAGCAGCAGGGGGCAGGCGGCAGGAGGGCTGAGTGGGCCGTGCCCTCGAGCCAGGCAGGCGGGGGTGACATGCAGCATTGCCTGGACCTGTTGCCGCTGGCTCCAGGTCCCTCCACCAGCACCTTGCGGCGGTGTCCATCACAGCAGCAGCAGCAGCAGCAGCAGCAGCAGCAGCACAGTGAGCAACAGCAAGGGGCGCATGCAGCCTGCAAACAAAGCGCACCTGCCGTGCTGTGGCGGCGCCCTGCTCCGTTATCGCTCGGTCGTGATCCCGCACGCCCCGCCGCTCCTCGGACTCGGCATGCCGCATCAGAACTAGCCGCCTGCGGGGGTGGCAAGACGGGCGTTGCAGCGGAAGTGGCGGCAACGACGGCGGCGGCTGTGGCGGCGGCTGCAGGTTGCCGCGCTCAGGGCACGGGAAGTAGGCGGCGCAGCCCTACATGTTGATGCAAACTGGATCCTTGAATCGCGGCGGCAGGAGCGCAGCAGGGACCGAGGTTGGAACCCTCGCTGCCGCCTGGAGCCTGCAGCTGGGCAGCGACGCCCGCACCTGATTTGCTGCGGCTCCGATGATGCTCTGCACACCAAACTGCCCCGCTGCCGGCTGCCCTTGACCGGCCGAGCGGCCGGCCGCTGCACTGCGAGCTTGCAAGCCAGGCTGAACTGCATGATGGATCAGGACAGATTATTGTGAATTGAGGCGTGCGCTCGGTCCTGCCATTGGGCTGCTGCGCCGCCGGGCGCCGCTGAGCATCCCTGCTTGCACTCCAGCACTTGATTTACACACGGAACAACTGACCAACCACTCGTGATCGTTCCTCTTCAGCTGCTGGAATCGCTGCGAGGGGTTGGCGCCGCGGTCAACGCCAACTTGGTTAAACCGACTGGAAACCGGCCCTGGCTTGTGAAAAGTGGCTTGCACTTGTCACAGCTCTGACCGCTCGCCGCCCGCGGGCCCGCTGGGGCCCAGTCGCGTTCGTGGAGGCATGTAGCCCTTCCACCCCAGCCCGTTCATGTTCCATGCCACCTGCGGGGCGGGGGCAGCAGGGCAGCTGGGTGCTTCGGCCACGAGGGGGGCAGGACATCCGGCAGTGTTGCTTGCCAAGCACCAACTTGCAACCCACTGCCACGCCTCCCAGCCCACAGGCAGTGGCAGCTTCGAGAAGCGTGCACGTGCGGCAGCACACCAGCACCAGCAGAGCAAGCACAGGGCGCGCACCCGGCCGCCAAGTTGCTCGAAGCAGATTTCCTCGCTGCATGTGCACCAGCTGTAGCTGCTGGAGTTGGAGGCGGCCTTGATCACCCGCTCCAGCTGCAGAAGAAAGAGGGCACATGCATCATCAGTGTGGGGTCGGATTAGCGGTCCAACAAGATGTACAATGAGTCCAGACACACAAACATGCGCGCCAACCGCCGAGGAGTGCGAAGCAAGAGTCCTGCCGCCCCCAAACCCGCTGCGTAACGCCGCGGTCTGCCTCAGTTACCCTCACCGGGTTGTAGTTGCCATGTGGGCTGCAGGGAGGGGAAAGGGGGAAGGGTAGGGGCTTACGATGCATGCGGCATGCGGCAAACACTGAGCAGCAGCACCTGATAGAGGTGCTGGCTGAACGTCAGATGCGGGGCACGGCTTGCAACGACGGCAGATAGGCTGCATCTGCAGACAGCATGCATAAACATGTGGGCAAGGTGGCAGGGCCATGGCACAGCGTCAGCATGCTGCAGCGCTGGTCAGCATGCAGCTTCCCGCACCTGTGGGGGTTCTCGGGCATTGCGATGTCCACGCAGCAGACAAAGTGGTGCGAGCCTGCGGCACGAGGGCAGAGAAAGGAGAGCGGGGAGGCAAGCTGCCAGTCAGCGGCAAGTGCACGAGCCCCACCGGACAAATCACACAGCACGCTGGCGCAGTCCCGACGCAGGATGTTGCAGGGTTTGACTGCTGGGTACACCACATTCATGAAGCAGCTGCATGCACCTAGCTTCCCAAATGCCTCTCTGCGGTACCAGGCCTCTCAGTAAATCACAATCACTGCCGATGCAACACGTGTGATCGGCCTTGCAGCCAGCAACTGGAGCCAGTGGTGCTGCGCGCGGGTGAACCGCCTTGCAAACCGTCACAGGGCTGCCTTCCTACAAAACAAAACGTAAACCAGTGCTCTCACCATCCTCCGGGAAGCAGTGCTGCGTGAGCGGGCTGGTGAGGTCCAGGGTGCCGCACGGCTCAGGTGGGGTGGGCACCGCTTGAGCAGCCGGCATGGCCAGCAGCAGGCAGCAGAGCAGCGCCGCCGCCACTGACCACACCGATGCCATTGAGGTGGTCATCGGTCGATTTTAAACCGCTCCTAAAGCGCCGCCGAGCTATTCTGCACGCTCGGCGGCGAGTTTCTCAGGCGCAGGGAGTGTGCAGCGGGGGTAGGGCTCTGGTGCGCTGTGGGGCTTGCAACCGGCTCAATCGGCAACAGAAAGGCAGCACAGTCAGGCCAGCAATGCGTTTGCAGGTCGTGAGGAAGCCATGCAAGCCGGTCAGTCTGCACATGCAGGGGATGACCCGGCCTCTGGCGATAACGGAGGCGTTGTCGGGCCTCGCTCCCGTGCTTATAGATCGCTTCCCGCACTTCCCAGGGCCCCCTGGCGCTTACGAGCAAACCCTGGCAAACTCACCCTCTGAGCTTCCCTGCCCCGGTCCCTAGAGCGGGCTTGGACCGGCCTCAGCGGCGGCTCCTCATTCCACAGTCGACAGGGCGGCACGAGGCGCCTTGGGGCGACTTTGCGGCCACCAACGCCGCCGCCGCCGCACGCTCGCCTCCCGCCGCCGTGCCCATTTGAAACCGCGCCCTAATCAGCCATGGGCCTCGCTTGCACCAAGAGCAAGGTACCAGAGGAGAGCGAGGCCCCCACCATAGTGCGCCTGTCGCCGTTCCGCCCCCGCCGCTGCTCCAGCCTGCGCCGGCGCAGCGCCGACCCTCCTCTCCCTGGCGGTCCGCCCTCCCTCCTCTCCCTGGCTGCCGATGCCCTGGCAGCGTCGCTGCACCAGCAGCGCTCGGCGCAGCTGCGCAGCCTGCCCCCGGATCTCAGCCAGCTGCTGCTGGAGTCCCTGATTGCACAGGTGAGGGGCTGCAGGCCGGTGCACAGGCAGGCTGTTTTGTGCGGTACACACTCCGTTGTCTGGTGGCCTCAGCACCTGGCTGTGTGATGCGGGGCTGCTAGTCTGCCCCCCTTTCACAATCTAAACTTGGACAAAACTTTGTCCCCTGCACGGAGCCTGCTCAAGCTATCGAGCCTGGGCCTGCATTCTCCCCGCCTTGAGCCCCCACACATTATCCAATGCTGCGCGCTCCCCACACCCACCAGGGCCTGCTGAACGATGCCGCCATCCTCAAGCTGTCAGGCCTGGGCCTGCACTTCTTCTCGCTGCCACTGGCGGCCTACCCCGAGCTGGTGAGCTGCGACACATGTGCAGCAGCAAGCTGTGGCTCGTGTGCAGCTGTGGCTCGTGCGCAGCAGCACCTTGGTTTCTGTCCGCTGAGGCTGGCTGGCGCTGGCTGCTGTGAGCTTGCCTTGAGCTTGGGGGGTGCGTGGGGTGGCGGGGGGGGGGCCTGGACCATGCAGCTCACCAGCTGCCGGGAGGCGGATTGGAGAGGGCGGCCATCTGTGAACGCCTTCGCCCACTTTCATTTGTGCGCATGGCTGTGGGTTGTGGCTCTGGCTCGCCATCCGCTGCTGGCACACACCAACCCCCCTCCCCCCACACAGGTGCGGCCCTTCTGGCTGCGCTGGCTGCGCAGCGACTCTCTGGCGTTGGCGGACCTGTCCAAAACGGGGGTGAGTTGTGGGCTGGGCTGGGCAACTTCAGGGCTCTTTTTGAGAAGTGAAGATTGTCCGCCGGCTGGCTGGGCAGCGACTCTCTGGAGGTAGCGGTAGCGGACCCGGATCTCAAGAGCGAATGTGCGCGTCAATTGACGCCGCCCTGCTGTCAGCTGGTCGAGCAAGGGCGTTGGGCGGCAGCGATGGGCGGCCCCCGTGCCTCCCACCTGCACCATCCAACAGCCAGCGGAATCCGCCCAACCAACGATTCTTGCCATGTTCTGTGCCCCCCTCGTTCCTCCTTCAGGTGACTGACGAGGCCCTGGCTGCTCTGGGCTGCCCCGCCCACCTCACCTGCCTGCGCCTCGACTTCTGTGTGGATGTGACGGATGCGGGGCTGGCGCTGCTGCAGGGTGGGTCACGGATCGCCGCATTCCTTGTCAGAAGCCAGGCTAGGGTTTGTTAGGGCTGCGGTTTGTCAGGGAGGCTGGCGCTACTGCAGCTTTGGGTGCCATGCATCAAGCCCGAGGCACGTTGGGCGCAGCCAGTGCTTGGGGTTTAGACAGCCAGGCTGACCGGTGGGAAGACTGCCGTGGGGCTGGAGTTGCAGCACAGTGAACGGGTTGCATTCCTCCACTGAACTCTGGCCCTTTCCCTATGCAGGCATGGCCTCCCTGCAAGAGCTGACCCTGGCCGGCTGCGAGCAGCTGACTGCGGTAGGGCTGCGCTCCCTGGGAGGGCTCACACGCATGCGCTGCCTCAGCCTGCAGACATGCCACCAGATCAGGTGCGGGGTACGGCCCAGCGCAACATGGCTGCTTCGTTGCGGTGTCAGGGGTGTAGAGGAGTGGAGCGCCGGACTGCTGTGGGCTCGGCGTCTATGGTCGTTCAGCTTCGTGCAGCTCGGTAGCTGCAACGCATCCAGGCGCTTCACATGCAGACCACCTGCACGAGGCAAGAAAGATCAGCAAGCAGTGAACGGCAATGTCCTGTTCCCCTGCCCTGCAGCGGCCTGGCGCAGCTGCACCGCCTGCAGCAGCTGGAGGTGCTTGACCTCGGCTGGTGCCGGGCCGTGGGCGATGCAGACGCTGCGGCGCTGGGCTGCCTGCCGCGCCTGCGTGAGCTGAACCTGGCGCGGACGCAGGTAGGCGGTTGGCGGAGATATCTGGCTGTTCAGTTGTTTCCATTGCTGCCTTCCATCTTGGCAGCAGCCATGCACCAGTGTTCCAACCTAGCCTGCCTGCACTTCACTGCTGTGCCTTGCAGGTCACAGATGTGGGCCTGGGCTACCTGCACACCCTCTCCCAGCTGCAAGGGCTGAACCTGGCTGGCCTGCACGTCAGGTGCGGGCTGCGAGGCGGGGTCCCAACGGAGCCTCGAACTGCCTTTGGCCCGTGCATGGCTAGCCTGAGGCCGGGCGCAGCTTGGCTTGGGCGTGGTTCATCTTTGCATGCCGGCAGTCGGCGCTGCCCCGCTCGTGCCACCCTTTGTCCTACCAACCCACGCCACCCTCCGTCCCACGCACTACTCATGCCACCCTTCGTTCTACCCATGCCGGCCGTTGTTCCACGCACTACTCACTACTCATGCCACCCTGCAGCGACGAGGCGCTGGCCGCCCTTCTGTGCCAGCTGCACCGCCTGCAAGTCCTGTCCCTGGAGCGCTGCACCGAGGCTGGGGACGATGCGCTGGCGGCGCTGGCAAAGCACGTGAGCTGGAAACCTTGTGTTGCTACCATGGCAAAGCTTGCACGGGGGGCATCCCTGCGGTGTATCTGGCACCAGCGGCAGCTGCAGCGGCAGCTGATCGCGGGGGCAGCTCGTCAGCTGAGCAGCGCTGCACACAGCCTACTTGCTTCAAACACACGGCATGGCTTCCGCTGCATGCCTGCAGGCCCTGGGATTGCGGGAGCTGCGACTGGCGTACACAGGCGTGAGCGACCAAGGCCTGCGGCAGCTCAGCAGCCTCGGGCAGGTGAGCGGCCCGGCTGGGTATGGAGCACAAGACTGCATGTGCGACGTGCTTTTAGGGTGGCGGCGTGCTTTCAGGCGCCACATGCGCCCACCTCCCCCCCAATCAATCGACTCTCCACACAGCGCGAAGATGCCATTTGTCCCAAACCCCTGCAGCTGCGCCTGCTCAGCGTGGAGAGCTGCGGTGTGGGCGACCGGGGGCTCGAGGTGCTGCGTAGCCTGACCGCACTGCAGAGCCTGGACATCAGGTGGGGTGCTTACAATCCTGTGTTTGAAGTTGCCTGTTTATGTACAACGTAGTGCTCTGGATCCTGACATGATTGAGCCGCGGAGCCTGGGCATCAGGTGACAGCTCCTGCCAGGTGGCTGGGCAGCAGCAGTTGTGGCTTGTTGGGTAGAAGCCTCGGCCGCGCCACAGAGCCTGAACAACAGGCGAGGCTCAAAGGCAGCAGGCAAATGGCGGCTCGAGCAGGGAATCCAACGGGCACTGAGTGGCAGGGTGCGACTGGGCCGCTGTTGTGTGGTGCACCTCATGCCGTGGCACTGCCTCCGCAAGCAGGCGCCGCCTGTTGCCCTGCATCTTGCTGTCCCCACAACACCGTATCGCCTTGTTTCCCCGCCACCTGCAGCGACACAGGCGCCACCAACGCGTGCATGCCGGCGGTGGGCGAGCTGCGGCGCCTGGAGTGCTGCAACCTGTCCTTCACAGGTGTGTACTGCGAGCATACCAATGGGTGCTAGCATACCGGTGGGCCGGCCTCAGCATGGGCTGGCCGCCCACACTGTTTGTGTAGTGTAGGGTGTAGGTGCTGCACTGCTTGTGCAATGGAGTTTGTGCCGGCAGCTGAGTGCCTGGGCTTGGCCTTCAGAGGTGTCCCCCTGCTGGCGGTTGCACGTATGTGTGCAGGCTCAGCCGGCCACGGTGCCGCGTGGGTTGCACTTACGCGCTCGCCGGCTGCGGCGCGCATTGTTGACTTGCCGCCTCCCCTTCCCCATCCCCGATGCCCCCAGCCGTGAACGACTGGGGCCTGCGCTGCGTGCGCCGCCTGTCCTCCCTGCGCTGCCTGAACCTCGACTCGCGCCACTTCTCAGGTGGGTGGGCAGGTGATCAGACTGTATGGCTAGCTCTTGGGGCGCCAAGTGTTAGGGAACAAAAGGTCGCCCCATCCTCGATTCGCACCACTGCTATGCTCTGGCGGGCAGGGTACCTGGGCGGGTGCCTGGGGAGGGCGCATGCTGAGCAGGAGGTGTGGGCAGGCGGGGGAGGCGGGCATGCTAGCATCGGCACACCATGCATGCGAGCCCCCGTGACACAGCTTGCAGATACCGGGCCTTGGTGGTGCAGGCCAGCCCCTGCCGGCGCACCTGGCTGAATAGCTTCTTGCAGACTTTACGGCATGCCCGGCAGCACTTGTGCTCACCCGGTGTGCTTGCGCTTGGTGCCATTTGCAGACGCGGGCCTACAGCACATTGCGCGGCTCACCGGGCTCGAGAGCCTCGACTTGTTTGCGGCCCGAGTCTCAGATGCCGGCTGCGCCATGCTCAGGTGGGCGACGTGGTGCTTTTGGCATGCACGCCGCCGGCTCCCTGCGCAACCATCCGGTGTGGCTGCATCGCACTGCAACACGTCAGCCCTAACGTTGCACACCTCTGCTGCCTGTTGCTGAACATCCATTTGCGCTGCTCTCCGGCGCCCCGCCCCAACGCAGCAAGCTCACCCGGCTGCGCCGCCTGGAGGTCTGTGGCGGCAGCGTGACAGAGGCAGGAGCAGCGCACCTGGCGGGCCTGACTGGCCTGCAGCACTTGTCCCTGGCCCAGGTGGGTGGTGCTGGGCATGTTCCATAGCGGGATTGGAGACAGTGGGGGTACCTCTGTGGGGGTTACCTCTGTGTTCTGTAGGCAGCAGCTGCACATGCCAGCTGCTCCGGGGCCAGCAGAAAAGAGTCGGCTTGAATACTCGGGTGATGCCTGCCGCCAAACAAGTCGGTGGGTGTGTTCACTCCGGGATGAGCACCTTCCCCTGTCCCTCGCCTACAGTAGGTGGGTTGGGGCCCTGATCCAGTCCTGCTCCAACAGGGCATCGCCTCCAGTCCCTGGCCTCCAGTCCCTGGCCTGCTGTAGCTTCTGGCCCTCAACCCATCCCAGGCCCTCCCCGCCCCCTCCTGCCACCTGTGCAGAACAGCCGGCTGGGCAACGGCGCCATCGGCCACCTGCTCAAGCTGAACGAGCTCACCGCCCTCAACCTGTCCCAGAGCCGGGTGACCAGCGAGGCGGTGGTGGCCCTGGGCTGCCTGCCCCACCTGCAGGTGAGCGAGGTGCCAACCAGAGCCGTTGCGCACTGGCAATCGCCTTGCCTCACTCCTGCCAACAACAGCGGGCCTCCTGCTGGCCTTGACACACGCCCTGCCCCTTCCCTGCGCAGACGCTCGCGCTGCACGAAACGCGCGTCAAGCCCTTTGCGGTTGACAAACTGCTGGCGGCCAACCCAGATCTGGAGGTACAGGGCGTGCCGCCATCCACCCAGCCGCCCCAGCAGCCGCTGCTCATGCAGCTCGCGGCGGCGGCCGCTGGCGTGTGAAGGCTGCCGCTGGCGTGTGAGGCAGCCGCTGGCGTGTGAAGGCTTGCAAGCAGACGCACAAGGACCGCTTGCAATGCCACTGCCGCAGTCCTCCCGGCCCGTTGCCGCAGCAGCCGCCACAAGTTGCAAGTGAGCGGCTGCTGCCGGCGTGTGATGGTGCTGCTGCTGCTGAGCCGGCTCAATGCGGCTGGCAGCCGCCGCGGCCCCTGTAGGGTCTATTGGTGCCAAGCTTGCTCTGTGGCGCATGAAATGGCATGCACCACAGAGCGAGTGGCACCCAGCACCGTGCTCTGCGGGTTACAACTCTCCGGGCCCCAGCCGCCGCATGTAGCGCATACATATTGTTGTTGCTTAACCTGCATTAGAAGCCTTGTTGCACCGCCCACACAGTTTTCCCCTGTTGTATTCACGGCAGCCTTCCCCCTGTACCACTCTGCGCCCTCCCCCTGCCGCCTTGTTTGTCGTACTACTAGTAGCGCTTTCATTCCGCCAGATCACTCTCACCTCTTCATCCGTCTCGCTCACACCGTCCGCCACCCTGCCCTGCCACCCTCCCCAAAACACGCACGGCCCGCCGCATGTAGCGCAATTTTCCGCGGTGAACCTCCTCTCCAATCCTTGCCCCCGCTTGCACTTCTGCCCTGCCCAGGCACCCCATGCGCTGCTCAGGCCACCCAAAGCATGCCCCCTACTCCACCACATGCCGCTTATTTCAAACATCCTATCCTAGCGCATGCCCTCTAAGGGCAACAACCGCGCGAAACCCCGCCCCCTTCTGCCATGCATTCCGTTGCACTCCCCGACCTCTGCCCCTCTGCCCCCTGCTCCTGCCTGGAGCTCTCTGCGCTTGGCAGGCTTGCATTGTTGCGGCGCCATTGTGCAAGGCTCTCGTCAATAACCCAAAAGCCGAAAGCCCCTCGGCACAAGGACGCCTCGCTGTCCACCAAATCTCTGCCGTTCCCTCTTCCTTCTGCCATTGCACCTGATGGACCAACAGCTGCTGTAGCGTAACGGTTAAAGTTTGCTTGAAGTGCAGGGGTAAGCATTGGTGGAACAAGAAGCAAGAACCAGGGCACTGCCGCGGCAAGCAAGGGCAGCAATCCGTCTAAACATCAATGCACAGACTGTGTGGCTCAGTTATCCAGTGGACCTTTCAGAGCCAGCCGGAATTTGAGCTGTTGCTGTGCCCAGGCATCAAACCCGCCTGATCCAGCCAGCTTCTGTACAGCGGGTGCTTGGCCAGCAGAGCGCCCTCCTGGCGGCCGTAGGCCACAAACTGCATCGCAATGCGCAGTCGGGGACAGGCATTGCGTCAGGAGGCACACCTAGCCAGCTTGTGCCTCAGCGTGCTGCCACCGACGCCGCTACTCCTGGCCATCCTGAGCTCAGCCCACCTGGTAGCAAGCAACTATGGCCCACCTGCCGAAATAATGCAGCCGCACTGCCGCTGCTGGCAGGCAGGGACACCCGAGCTTCAGGGCTGTAGCTGCAGAGGAGCGGGTGCACCGGCAGAGCGAGCGGCGGTGCTTGTAAGCCACATGGACTCCATGCACTCTCGGAGAGTGCGGTCCCGCAGCGGGCTGCCGCTCTGCGCACCTGACGCTCCTGTCTGCCTTGAGCGCAGACACGAGGTAATCCAGCCCTGCGAAGGTGCCGTTTTCCAGGCTCTCTTCAAATAGCAGCAGCTGATCATGTGAGGCAGGGCAAATACTGTCGGCCAGAAGCTCGTCATCTGTGCCGCTGCCCTGCGTGCCACCTTCACTGCGCGCTCCGGCTGGGCGCAGGGGGCCGGGCGGCAGCGCCACCGACATGTTGCAGCCGCTGAGCAGCAGGCTGCTGGGGCCGAAGGCTTCATAGAAGCGGCCCACAGCAGTGCCCGAGGGAGCGGCGCATGCGGAGCCCACCACAATGCCTGGGCGGCGTTCCTGGGCCGCCTGCGCAGAACTGGAGGCGCAGCGATACCTGTGGCAGCTCACATACAATTCGAAGCACCACACGCACTTCCAACGCACTCTGTCTGGACGTTCTACATGATGGCAACACACACGGGCTATGCCGGTTTGGGGTTGCAAGTTGGCTCACCAGTAAGGATCTGACCCAGTTGCGCTCCGGCAGGCAGTCCCCTCCCGTCAGCAGCACCACCTGCAGGGGTGCAAGTTGCCGCATGGAACGCACGCACAGGCGTAGGCTTGCGCAGCTGCAGGACTGCTTTTTCTCCCCTTAGCAACCCAGATGGCTGCCAAACCACTGCATAAGCATCCCACCTGCGCCCCCATGCTGGCTGCCATCAGGAGGCCGGCGTTGCACGCAGCAGCAGGGCCAGCCGGGGAGGGCAGGCGTTCCACCACCAGTGAGGGGTGCACTTCTGCAAGGTTTGTAACCGTATGGCAGGCAGGCATGGGAAGTGAGCCGTCGGGGGTGGCAGACCAACCGAATTTTGAGGAGTTGGCGGCAATGCATTGCAGGCTGCACCCAGGACAAGCAGTACCCCTATGTGGGGCGCACCGCTCAGCTGGCGGCAGGCGGCTGGGATGACTGAGCTGACGGGCACGGGGCTGCAATCATCCACCAGGATCAAGTAGCTGGGATGTCGCTCCTGTTCCAGCGCCAGCCTGTGCTCGGCATTCGAGGCACGGAGTTCAGCAGCCGGCTCAGCCCAACGAACGGCAGCGGAGCGGATGGGAAGTTGGGCAGGCACTGAACCGGCCGTTTGCATATGCATGTATGAGCCTGACCAATCCCTGCCACACTGTCCTCACCTGGTGATCAGGCGCTGCAAGCGTGCACCCTGCTGCTCAGTGAGCACCTGAGCAGGCACCACAACCGCACAGACGGGTGCAGGCGCTGGGCCGCCGGGCAGGAGTAGGGCGTTCGGCTCCGCGGCCGGGTTGGCGGCGGCGCCGCCGCCAGGTGCTTCGGGCTTCAGCAAGGGCGTGCGTCTCTCCTGCCGGTGCTTCCACCGCGCCCACAGCTTGCCCAGCCAGTAGGCGAGGAGAGCCAGGGCCCAGAGCGGAAACAGCGTGAGCCTGCGCTGCTGGAGCGCCCTGACCAGCCCGCTGTGAAGAGCGTGAGCGATCAGGGATGTCATGAAGCCAGTGAGCAGTTGGGTTTGAGGCAAGATGGTTGCTGAGCATAGGAGCGCGTCCTGGCATTTGAGCTGCCGCCGCTGCGGCGCGCCGCCCAGGCCATCCCTTGCGTGTTGACTCTGCCGCACGGCAGCTTGGTGCTCTCCTGCCCGGTTGGCCGATCGGCTTACAAAGCAGTCTAGTAGTTGCATTGAACGGGAATTCAGTCTGCTGATGCAAACCCGGCCCGGCCCAGCAACATGCAGCCGCTGCTCATGGCTTGTCATCCCCAACCCCGCGCTCGTCGGCTGAGTGCATCCCATCCTTGCCCTCTGTGGCAAAGTGGGCTGTCTCGTCGCTGCAATCAGGAGCATGGCGGGGCGTCATCAGTGCACGGGTGAAGCGTTGGGGGTCAGCAAGGCAAAGCGGCTTGCCATCAACAAGCAGGAGGGGTGAGTCCTTGCTCATGCCTTCACAAACAGCACGGCAGCCCCAGCCGCCAGCTGCTTCAAGCCGCAAGTTGTACACCAGCCGCCTCACCCTGCGCCCGCGCCCTGAGCGCCCACGTTGCCCAGCCCGCTGCTGTAGCCGGTGTTTGCATCGGCAGCCAGCCCAGTGGCGTGCGCCTTATCGCGGTAGGTGCCGGCATCTGCAGTGTGACAGGAGGCATGGTGCGATGCCTGCCAGTACTCAGTGAGTACTCTAGTTGGGACAGCGTGCAGCGTTGCTTGGGATATGCACGCCCTGCATTGCTCAGGTGGATGGGACGTATGCAGCATGGCAGCATGGCATGCCATGAGCTGAAGTCCATGTACACGCCATGGTATAAGTGGCATGTCGTGGCAGCCGCTCGTGGTCAACATGGCGTGGAAAGCATGAAGTTCGGCATGTCGAGGAGCAGTGCGTTTGGTGGCATGGCATGGCAAGGCATGACGCGGCATGGCATGGCATGGCACAGCATGGCATGCGGCCTCAGCAGGCTCATGTTTGGCATGTCGTGCTTCAGCGCCACACAATGAGCACACCATGTCGAGCCGCTCCGCGCCACGCCATGCCATGCGTTGCCATGCCGCAGCATGCTCGCCCCAACCGTCCCCAACCAAAGGCAGGCGCCCTAAGGCAGGCGCCCTCGCGCACCTGCGGTGGTGTGCCCAAAGCCGCTGGCGCCAGCCAGCCCAGTCTCCTCCTGCTCCCTACCGCCGCCATACCGACTGCCACTGTAGTCAGCCGCGTGCCCAGTCACTCCGCTGGCGCCGTGATAACCTGCAGGATTATGATCCGATTGGCAACTGAAGTTGCGCTGAAGCCAGCTGAGCTTGCTTCGAAGCAGAATGCACGTGTGCTTCACTGCTGCGCAGGCCGGCGCAGTAGACAGTCATGCATGAGCCTCAGCATGGCACGGCATGGACCTCAGCATGACATGGCATGAGCCGCGGCACGACATGGCATGAGCCCCAGCATCACCTGTGTCTCCCATGGCAGCGCCGCCGCCCGCCGCTCCGCCCATGCCCGCCAGCCCTGCAGGGGCCCACAGGAGAGCCAGCTCCTCCTCAGGCCATGAAGCGCACATGCTCCAGCAAGGCACAACCCTGCAAGTTCCTTGTGCCACTGTGCCCATGCACATTTGCCGCCATGGCGGCTGGCGGGCAGCAGCGCTAGAACAGCACGATGGGCCACAAACTGGGGGCCGAAACCAGCAGCCGCCCACCTGTGCCGCCAAGGTCGCTGCCGGTGAGACCGCCCATGGCCTGAGGCATGGGCCCCGTGCCAGAGCCACTCAGGTTGATGCCTGGTGAGGAAGGAGGGGCACATCATGGTGAGGCGCTGGTTTGATTGGCGAGGGGGGCGCCTGCGGACAACGGCTCGTGCAGCAAGTGCGGCAGAAGGGCAAAGATTGGCCGCTCAACCCAAACCGGCGCACCTTCCTCATCAGAGCGGTGCCTGCTGCGCTCGGTTCCGGAGGCGTGCAGCACAGACGGGCGGCTGTAGGGGCTGCACTCGGCATGGAGTGCGGCATGCATTGAAGAGCACAATCTGCCTAGTGGGGTCGTGCTGCCCCAGGCGGTCGGCCGGCGGCGGCGGTGGCGGCGGCTGTTTACACACCCGGCTGTTTACACACCCGGCTGCGCCCCCTGACACCATCTCCTGCTGCCAAGCGGTTGACTGGACAGTGCCCACCAAACAGGGAGACCAAGCAGGCCCTCACCTCTTAAACTCCTCCTGCCCAGCAGCCTGACTGCCACTCTCGGTGGTGCCCGTGTGCTTGCTCATGCTGCCAAGCGCTCTGCAGGCAGCTCCAAGGCAAGCACAGCTCCCTTGGACGTCGTTGCGGCCCTGCGAGCTGATGGGCAGCTGTTGTTAAATGCAGCCCCTGCCTCTCCTCTCTTGAACCACTGTGCAGGCAGCCTGCTGTGGCCCACAACTTGCCCAAGCCTTGAGCAAAGGCCTCGCAGCATCCACACCCAGTCTCACCTGAGAGCAACTCCATCAAACATTTATTTTTTAGAATTAACTGAAGCTCTCACACACTCACCTTGCTGGCCGAGCGCCAGCGAGACCATGGCGTCTCCACAGAAGCAGCAACCTCCATCCAGCGAGGAGGAGCGACATCTGGCTCAACTTGCGGCCGCCGGAGCCTTCGGCGGCCCTGCCGGTGAAGCCGAAGCGGAGGCGGCTCGGCGGGCGGTGCAGCACGACTTGGACCAGCACTTTGTGAGCGCTGGGGTGCAGATGGAAG
Organism: Chlorella sp. Dachan; assembly: GCA_006782975.1. NCBI lineage: Eukaryota > Viridiplantae > Chlorophyta > Trebouxiophyceae > Chlorellales > Chlorellaceae > Chlorella > Chlorella sp. Dachan. The sequence goes on along the minus strand of RRZL01000022.1, from coordinate 1,737,108 downwards.
GTGAGCCCCCAGTGTGGTGCGACTGGAGTAGCTGAGGAACGGCAGCGGTGTGGTGTGGATAGCCCCGGGCATGCAGTGCTGTGCTGCTCCGTTGGTCTGCCGAAGGGCGCGCCGCTCAGCTGTTGAACAGCGTCCCTTTCGCAGGTGACATGCAGACTTCCAAGTTCCGCCCGGCTGCTGAAGGCGCGGCAGACTTGCCAGGTGCGCAGGGCTGCTTCGCTCCTTGGCAGCATGACTGGTGGCTCGGCGCTGCGTCTGCACCATCTCGCGCCGCTGCTCAGCCCGCCCTGATCCGAGCGCTCCGCCAGCCCTCCCCCTTCCACCCCACCCCTGCCGCACAGGCAGCGGCGCTGGCGGGGAGATGCAGCAGGAGCTGCACAACATGGCAGCGGCTCATGAGGGCGAAGCAGCGGAAGAGGCCCGGGGGGCTGGCGGCGGCCAGATGGGCATGGCAGTGGGCGGCAGCTTTGTGAGGGGCCATGCTGCCCAGGAGCTGTCCTTCGCTTCCGAGGAAATGGATGCAGCCTGAGGTCTGCAGCTGCTCCGCCTCTGTCTCTGTAACAAGCTGTGCGAATGAAGTTGACAGCGAGAAAACGCAGTGCGATGAGCGGCACGTGAGTATGCGCTGAACAGACTATGCCAGTGTGGGTGTGGGTGTGGTGGGGGAAGTGCACCAGGCACATGCGCGGCCCAGCCGGCGCCAACCTCTTCAGAGCTCTTTCTTTGCCTCTGTCGGAACTGTCTGCCCCTCAGCTGCCTCCTGCTCCTCCTGCGCTGGCTCAGCAGCCTGCTGTGCCGCTGACGGCCCCCGCTCCTCTGCGCTTGCGGGCGGCTGGGCAGCAGCCCCCGCTTCGTTCGCTTCAGCCTGAGCGGCTGTGAGCTCGGTCTTCTCCTCTTCGGCCGGCTCTGCTGCCGGGCGGGCGGGCATGTGCGCATCGCGGAAGGGCGGATAAGCCGTGAGGGCCACTGCAGCTGGCCACAGCAGCAGCGGGGTGCCACACAGGCTGCCCAGCAGGCGCGCTGCAGCAGGGAGGGGGCGGCAAGGCGGCAGGGGTTGTGTGACGCTTACACGCGGATGCACTCAGTACGGCAGCGGGTGTGGCACAGGCCGTCCAGCAGGCAAGCCAGCTGCTTGCGCTGCATGCACAGGCCGGGGCCACCCGGTCAGATCCGCCGAAAGCACACGCACCGGTTGAGAACGTGTACACCATGTAAAGCCCCTGGCTTTCAGCCACGGCAAATGCCACCATGAGCAGCACAGCCAGCGGCGTCATGAGGGTCAGTGCGGCGGCCAGCGCGCGGGTGGCGGGCAGCAGCGGATGGCTGTCCCTGCGGGCGGGCAGGTGGGGAAGCAGGCATCCGAGTGAGTGGGCTGCTGGGGAGTGCGTCACGGTGCGGCCCGGGAGTGTGACCACAGGCGTGAAACCGCCGCAGACCGCACAACACCGCTTGCGCGGATGGTCAGCGCTGCACACAGCGTGCGCTGACGCCGTAGTGGGGGAGCAGCCGCACAGCAGCGGCAAGCAGCACGCCATCACCTCGAGCCTCCAGACCTCAACAGGTTGCAACTTCCAGCCTACCGGTAGAAGGTTCCCACGATGCCGAAGAAGGAGATTGCAAAGATGGCGGCAGCGGCAGATGCCATGGCTCCGTAGATGACTAAGTCCGTGACGGATGGCAGCCAGGAGAGCATCACATCAAGTGCGTCCCTCATGGCTGGGCGCGCCGCCAAGCCGCTGGCTGGGCTGGTTGGCTGCTGGGCTGGCTGGGCGGCAGCCGCCTGCGGCTGTCGTGCGGTAGGTAGCTCAGCAGGAGGCCTAGAGCACGGACGGCGGGTAGCTACCAGCACAGGAAGGTGAGCGGGCCGGTGAGCAGGCCGGCGGCCGAGCGGTGGCTGGGCGGCAGGGCAGCCTTGGCGGCGGCGGCAGCAGCAGCAGCAGCAGCAGCAGCAGCAGCGCCAGCTGCTGCGACTCCACCAGCAGCTGCACCCACCCTGGACGGGCAGCTCTCGTGTAGAGACGGCCGGCCGCCTGGCTCCTGCAGGTCCGCCGATAGCAGCTCAAGCCCCTTCTTCTTCCCTGGGAGAGGTAGTGCAGCTGGCCCAACAGGGCAGGCAGCACTGCTGGCTGCACCACCAGCCTGCGCTCTTGCGCCCGATCAGCGCGGTGCGGCCACCGTTGGGTCCTTGTGCCTCTATGATTCATTACAAGTGTCTGAACCGCCAACCCCGCAATGAATGTCACAGCATCTGCGGCGCGCAGTCCGAAGCATTATTGGTCCAGTACAGCGCTATTAGCCCAGTGCACGCTGCAGCAGGGTGACACACGGGTCCGCCCAGCGCGCCAGGCGCCGCTGCGCTGGGCGGCGGGAGCCAGTTGCATCAGCCAAGGGTTACACCAGCCCAACCGAGCACATGTCAAATTGGGCCATGTGCTCATGCTTAGCAAACACGAGCACGCAACCGCCGTGACGAAGTGTCCACTCCTGCCGAGGGATGCCGCCGTTGGTGGCGGGTGCCTGAACATATATGCCAGACATCAGGAGCCAGCAGTGTTGAACACAGCCGTGAACAGTGCTAGGAGGCACAGAGAAGGGGCCCAAAAGCATCCTTTGGCATAAAATTTCATAATCACGGTCGGTCACAACGCCAGGCTGGCGCCCGCTTGCAAAAACCTGGACCAGAGCACTTCGGCCCAGAAACCGCTTCCCAGTTCTGCCTCCATGAAGAAGGACTCAAGGTGAGACCGGGGGGCTCGGGAGAGCACCAGGGGGCACCAGCTGCACCGGCGCCGGCCTGGCCCGCCGGCGCCCTCCAGCATCTCGCGCAAGGGTCCCGGAGCTGCTGCGAAGGCGGGCGGCGCAGCGCCGTCGAGCGCCAAGGACCGTCGTCGCCGCCACCGCCGCAGCTCTTGCACGCCCGGGCGTGCACAGGGCCGGCCCTGCGTCTGCCGTCCCGCCGGTGCTCACCCGTCCCAGGTTCCCGCCCCACCCTCCCTTGCAGCAACTACGGCCCTATCAAGTTTCGGGTGCTGTACCGCGCCCCGCCGCCGCTGCCGGCCGCGCTCGCCTACCGCGAGATGCTCATGCGGCGGCAGGCGTCGCTGGACGAGCGGCAGCAGCGGGAGCGGGAGGAGCAGCACAAGGAGCACCTGAGGAGGGTCAAGTCGCTGCCCTGCCCACTGAGCGGCCTGGCGGCCGGCAACGCGCAGCAGCAGGAGGGCGGCCTGGGGCAGCCGCTGCACAGCATGCCCACCCCCTGCCCGGCTCCGCGTGCGCGCGTGGCTGCGCTCAGTTGACCAACCATTCAACTGAGCGCAGCCCAGCCCTAGCCCGGCGCAGCCCAACCCTAGTTTAGCTCCCCGCTTCGCGCCCAACAAGCGCCACAGACTGACATGACGCATCTGATGCTGCCCCATAGCCGCTGCGCCCCCGGCACTGCTGACTGAGCGCCTGCAGCAGCCAAACCAACCCTGGGCTCCTCGCCGCCCCGGCCGCGCCCGCCGCAGGCCCCCATGCAATAATCCTTGCAAACTGTTTCCCCATGCATACGTATTATGCCCCCTCCCCTGCAAGCGCTCTGCACCCCTAGCTTGCCGCCCAATGGCTTGTACCGTCTTGTTGAGCGCCTTCTTTGGATAAGAACCCCCCTTTTCATCCAGTGCCACCCCCCTTCATCCCTTCCTACGTGCGTCTCTGTGTGTCCCCACGCTGCCGTCTGCAGCGATATCCACCCATTTCATTCGGTCATCTTTTTCCACTTGCCTTTTCATTGCGCCTGGTCGGCGCCCGGCGCCCTTTTGCTTGCGTCGCAATGCAGCGGTCCAGGTATTGGTCTGTAAAGCATGCAACACTCCACTCGGGGTCTAGGGAGGCGGGTGTTGGAAGAAAACAAGGGAGACTCGGATGAAGCTGGAATGGGAGGGGCACGGCAGGCGACGGCGTGGACGGCAAGCATGCCGCCGGGCTGTGGGGTGGCCGAGCGCGTTGGCCTGTGATGCCGGATTCCATGGCAGCGAAGGACCTATTTGACTTGCAAGTTTACAGATGCCGTGGATGACTCGACGGACCGTTGGGTCCTGGAGGGGCGCTTGCGCTGTCGCGACATGTCGCACCGCCGACATGTCGGCCCTGCTCATGCCCGCCCCTGCCGGCTGCTCCAGCGCTTTGTGCGTGAATGCTGAGCACGCGCAGGCAGTGGCCGGCTGCCACGAGCTCCTTGCAAAGAGAAGCCCTGCAGAAAGGACATTTTGCAATAGCTGTGGGCGCGGTTGGCGCGCTGCCCAGAGCTTTCTCAGGTCGGCTGGAGCGTGATTCGACCCGACGACCAACTCTAAGAGTGCAGGTGGGCTGGTGGGTCGGTCGGGAGAGGTCGGCGAGGCGTGCGGGGCCCGTAGTGATTGTGAGGGGCGACTCTGCAGCTGGAGAGCGCCGCAGGAAGGGTCTGATGACAGTTGTTGTCCCAGCCGCCGCCGCCGCCGCCATAGTGCTGCGGACGGCCATCCCCCATCCATCAGCATTCTTGCTGCATACCATACTCATCGGCATGCTTTCTGCACCCCTGCCTGCCCTGTAGCCCATCCGCAAGACAGTAAGGCAGCCACAGCAGCCGTTGTCCTCCGCTCATAAAGTTGCCGGCGCCGTCGCATGACAGACGGCGACTTGCAGAGCTCAGCGCCGCCGCCGCCGCAGTCGGCTCAGGCCGCTGCGGCGACCAGGGACCTGAGGCAGCAATCCACCGCTTCGGCTCCCGCACCCGCTAGCCTCCCAGGGTTCCGTATGCCAGCCCATGGACCCGCGTACCAAGCCATGCACGCCATGCTGCAGCGGCGTCGAGAAGAGCTGACCAAAGTGCAGGCAGAGGGCGGCAGCGCGGCTGGCACGGCGTGCTTGGCCCGCAGCAGTGTCGGCGCCTTCCCGCTCAGCCACCCTGCAGCGTCGCTGCCGCATGTGGGCATGGGCAGGGCGGCTGGCGGCGCCAAGGTCAGCAGCGTTGCACCCGAGCCCCTGCAGCCCATGCTGTCCTTTTGAGGCGCGCATGGGCGGCGCCCTGGGAGGCACAGGTCGAGGGGCCTTGTCACAAGGCCTGTGCACCCGTTTTCGGGCTCACCCCGACTCCACCGCCCAACCAGCAGCGCCTACCATCCCCCTTGTTTGTTGCCTCCCATGTATGTGCATTCACGCCCCTGCGCATTTGCAGAGCGCGCGCTCCCTGTTGGCCCTGGCCCCCTGTTTCGCTCACGCCAGTTCTCGCCTGGGAATAGCCGCCTGTGCGCGAATGCCGCGCCGCTGGTTGGCCCTCCGTACTACCCGCCCGCCCGCCCGCCCACTTGACCCTCTTCCCCTCCCGCTCGCACTGCTCATCATTACTGCTGCATTTGAAACCCTTTGTACCAACACAGGCCCCCTCGCCCATCCCGACTCGTTCGCTGCATTCATCCCTCTCTCTCCTCTTTCCATCTGTTGTCGTGTTCATGTGCGTATTAAGCAACATGTGCGTCGATGCCTTTGGCTTTTGGTGTTTACACATCTGCATGCAATCAACGCAACCAGGCTGTGCAGGCAGGGCTGTGAGGCTGGCGCTCAGCAGGGTGCAAAGTTTGTGAGGCAGGCACGCTCCAGGATCAGGTGGGGTGCAACGTACATCGCGTGCATCATCATCACTCGAGAATGCGGGGTGCTTGTGGGTCAACGAAAGTGGGGAGGGGAGGGTTTGTCTGAAGAGGAATGAGATTGGTGGGAGCACCAGCCGCCTGGGCACGCCGCGCAGCGGAATCTGCCGCCGGTGGCCGTTCAATGTGCGGCGGCGGTGCTGCAAGTATGCACATCATCCCGAGAAGGCTGGGCAAAGGGCGCGGTGGCGAATGGGTAGGGCAGGGAATAAAATGCGGCTGGAAGAAGAGACAAAGGCGTTGGGCCCTGGGTTGGTACATGCATATGCATTTGGGAGGCCGTTTGCTTGGCTTTACTGGCTGGCTGGCTTGCAGGCGGGCGGGTCTACCTATGGTACAGTGCGCGTGGTGCGGCGGCCGGGCGGTGGGCTGAAGGCCCGGCCGCGGACCGACTATGTTGATGAGAGGGGGTGGCCGCTCAGTCGCCTGGGGTGCTGCTACCGCTGGCGGCCGCTGTGCCGTTGCGTACGCCGTTGGCCTGGGCGGCGGCATGCTCGCGCAGCACCTGCGGACGGCAGGCAGCAGTTGGGGACACTCACTCAGTGCAGCTGCTATGCTGAATGGCAGGCATACGTCCCCCTGGGCGAGTTTGCCCCTGTTTGGTCAGCAGGTTGCACAAAGCGAGCTTCTGCCCAGGCGAGGGCGGCTTCCAATGCCGGGCCGCATGCCTTTGGGCAGCCGTGTGTGGCGCTGGTGGTAGCCAGCAAACAGCCCCGGCAACAGCCCCGGCAACAACCCTGCAACAGCCCCTGCATCGCCTCCTCAGACACACCTGGCCCAGGCGGCGCATGCCCTCCTCCAGGTCGGCGGCGGACAAGTTGCTGAACGAGACGCGGCAGTAGGGGGAGCGGAAGGTGGGGTCCCCAGACCTGCGCAGGGAGTGAGGCGGAAGGAACCACTCGTGAGCAGATGCATGTGGAGGGGGCGCACTTGGGGCAAGCGGAAGGTGGGGTCCACAAACGTGCGCCACAGGTTGGCGTAGGTGCTGCTGCTGTGTTGTGTGGGCAAAGGCAGCTAGCTGCAGGGGCACCGCTGAACCCTCACGGGCTGAGCAGCCGCAGGACACAGCTTGGCTGATGGCACCCTCACGCTGGACAACCGCAGCAGCAGCAGCAGCAGCAGCAGCGATAGCAGCAGCAGCGACAGCAGCACCAGCAGCAGCAGCACCACCAGCAGCCGCCGCCGCCGCAGCAGCAGCAACAGCCTCAGCAGCCTCAGCAGCAGCACTGATAGCAGCAGCAGCACCTGCAGTGCATGGCGCGGCCGGGTAGCACCACCACCTTGGCTGCCTTGAGCGCCTCCCACACCTCGGTACAGTCTGCAGGCAGGGCGGGTGGATGGCAGGGCGGGAGTTGGACCGCAGAACCGCAGAACTGCAGACGTAAACACACAGGGGGGGGCTCCAACACACACAGCGACCCCAGCGACCCCAAGCAGCCGGTGGCTGGCCTGCGCATGATAGCAGGGCACGGGTGGGCACGCATAGCACAGGTGCGGCGTCCAGCCGGGCAGGGCCAGCCAGCACACCCCACGCACGCCCGCCCACTGCCCTCACCTTCCACCGTCAGCAGGCGCAGCCAGAGGAACATGCCGGCGGTAGGCACAGACCACTCGGCCACGCCCGACAGGTGCTACAGCAGGGGGCATGGTGTGGGGACGGACGGCTCGGTGGATGGCTGCGCGACAACCGCACGTGGCGAGCTGATTCCCAAGTTGGGTGCCTGCCAATGCCAGCCCCTTCTGACTACTGGACGGCTCTCTTTGATAGCCACCTACACCCACCCAAACCCGCCCCCCGCCCCTGATGCCCTCACCTGCTCCGCGGCGGCGATGATGCACGCTGCACGCTGCGCATACTCTCGCTGGATGGTGCGCAGGTGGGCATCCAGCCCGTCCTCTCCCCAGGTGCGCAGCATCTCAGCTGTCAGCACCTGGCTCAGCGAGCAGGGGCCCACAGTGTGCGACTGCGGGGAGGGAGCGGGGCGGGAGGTGAGATAAGACAAGCGGAGGGAGAGGGGCGGGGAGGTTAGGCGAGACGAAGGGAGGAAGAGGGGCGGGAGGTGAGGCGGGGCGAGGGGGCAACGTGTTGGGGAGTTGACTGTGGAGTTAAACCGCGAGCGCACCCACTCTATCCGCAGACAACACAGGCCACGCCCAGCGCAGCCAGCACAGCACAGCACAGCGCAGCACGGCACAGCACAGCATGCTCAGCGCACCTGAATGGTCATGGTCAGCTTCTCAATGATGGCTGGCTGGGCGGTGACCCAGCCCAGGCGCAGGCCTGCGGTGGGCAGCCAGGGGCACGGCAGGGTGAAGGTCAGTGTGCTGAGGCACGGCGCCAGGGGGCCCAGGGCACACAGCATGCTTTCACAGGCTACAAAGCTGGGCTGCGCTGACTTGCTATGCTGTGTTGACTGGCCATGCTGCACTGACTTGCTATGCTGTGCTGGCTCGCCACGGCACACCACAACCAGCCACACCACACCACACCGACACCACAGCGCACCCGGCATCAGGAACTTGGCAAATGAGTCGACGCGGATCACGCGGCCGTCTGTGTCCAGGCTCAGGTAGCTGCCCGCGCCGCACAAGCCGTGCAGGCCCGGCACCGCATCTGCAGAGTGTGGAGGGCATGCTGCGCACGAGGTGATCACAAGAAGAGCCAAAGCTGCCGGGTGGCCGCGCCCAGCACGCGGTGCGGGCTGCGCCGCAACCACACCCGGGGCGCGGCAGACGTTGGTAGTATGCAGCTGTAGTCAGAGCAGGCATGGTGCCCAGCCGCTCTGAGCCAACGAAAGCACACAGCTCCACACCAGGGCCGCCTGGGTAGCGAATGTAGCATACGGGTCGTCTTTCACAATGTGCAGCACGACTTCACCAACCCCCACAACACCCAAAGAAAGCTGTGCCCAAACATGCAAAGCCCACCTGGCCCTGCCGGGTAGCGGATGTAGCAGTAGGGGTCGTCCTCTACAATCAGTAGGCCGTACCGCTGGGCCAGGCGGTACACCGCCGCCCGGCGCTCGGGGGGGATGGTGCAGCCTGCAGGGCGGAGCAGCGGCGCTCATTGTCCTGCGGGCAGGCTGCAATATGCTTGCAAGGGGCGGCTTGGATGCGGCCCCCGTACAGTAGCAGAGCATGCAGGGCAAGGCGCTGGCTGCGGCTGCTGACACTACACAAGTACACACACAGCAGCAGCGGCGGCGGCAGCAGCAGGACCCACCTGTGGGGTTCTGCCCCGTGGGGACGGTGTACAGCAGTTTGGGGAAGCGGCAGGCGCCGGCATCCGCGCGTGCGCGCAGCTCAGCCAGGGTCTGAACGAGGGCGGGCGGGCGGGCGGGGAGGGGAGGGGTTGAGGAGAAGGAATGAGACGGGCAACGAACCCCTGCCCCTGCAACCACCCGGTCGCAGCGCTGCCTCCACAGGACCTGCACACGTGAAGCAGCCCGCCTGCTCCTGCTGCGCCCTGAGCACCAACCAGCGACGAGCTGCCACCAACACGTTACCCCATTTGCGAGCCAAATAATAGGTTAATTATTCCTCGTCCCCCCCACCCGCCACGCCCACCGCCTATCTATGTACCATCCCACCTGCTCCAGGCGCTCGGGGATGCTGCCCTGGGTATCAAACAGCGAGACGAGCCAACGTTGCAAGCCAACCATATCTTCCCTATCCCCCCTTAACGTTTTTCTACCTGCTCCAGGCACTTGGGGATGATGCCCTGCGCGTCAATGGCCACGGGGTGCGCGTGCACGCCCTTGGGCTGCGCCAGGCTCTCTGCAGAGCAGGCGGGGGGCGAGGAAGGGGGGCTGCTGAGCCAGGTAGGAGGCATGCCATGGCCCCCTGCAAGTCAAGTAAGCAGAACCTCTGCCAACCAAGATCACCAGCATCAATCACGCTCAGGCATTGCTAGCCGCACCTGTGACCACCGGGTAGGCATACTCCTCTACCAGCAGCGAGTCGCCTCGGTCCATGAACACCGCAAAAATCATCTGCGCGGCAGCGGCAGCCAAACGGCGAGAACTGATGGGTGCCGTCCGCTCTGCAGGCAGCAAGCCCCCAGCTGTGGAAGTGAATTCTCGCACTCGGGACGTGGCGCATTGCGCAGGCGCAAGGCGGTGTGCACCTCAACCCTCAATCCTCAACAAACCTCGAGCGTGTGGTTGCCGCCGTTGGTGATCAGCACTTGGTGCCCCGCCGCTGGCGGAGGCGCGTGCATGGCGGCAGTGTGCCGCTCCGCCCAGCCAAGCAGCGGCTTGTAGCCGCGCAGGCTGGAGTTGTACTGCTGCGCCGCCACGAGCTGCGCAAGTGGGGCAGGGAATGGGCAGATAGTGGGTGACGAGTTGAAGGTCGGGGGGGTGGGGGGGTGGGCCTGCTGCCCAATCACGCTTGCCGTTCCCCCAACCCCGCCCACCACTCATGCAGCCGCCCAGATAGTCAACATCCACCCATGAAACAACACATGCAACAGCCTCCAACCAGAGCAACCAAGGCACAGCATGCAGCTCACGTCTGAAATGTTCACCGTGCCGCCGCCCGCCAGCTGCAGCTGCACGCCCACCAGCGGGAACAGCGAGGGCGGGGGGAAGCCGGCGCTGAGGGCCACGATGCCAGGGATGCCCGCAAACTGGCCCGACAGCGACCTGAGGTAAGCAAGGTGAGGAGGGAGGGGCGGCGGCAGGGAGGGGTTGGCCAGATGGCGGCGTAAACTGGCGGCGGCGCCAGATTGTGCGGCGGCGGCAGTTCCAAAAAGCTGGTGAGACCCTTAGCAAGCTCAAACTGGACTGGTGCAGGGGTCGTTGGCGACAGCAGCTTGCGGCAAGCAATCAGCCATGCAAGAGTAGGCAACACGGCACGCAGCGAGCGAGCGGCGGCGGCAGCGGCGGCGCCACCCACCTGAGCACGCCCTGCTGGCGCGCCGTGCCTTCTTGACTGAACAGTGAGCTGACGTCTAAGCTGGGCTGCTGCATTCCCTGCTTCAGAGGTGCAGGGGCCCCCACGAAGGCAGAGTCGCCCCGAACCATTTCAGGGGCCTGGGGCATGGAGGCCGCCACGGGAGACATCCCGGGGGCTCGTTGAGTACGGAAGAAGGCCCAGCGACCCTCGGCTCTGGTGGGAGGTGCGGGCGCAGAAACGAGGCGCGGGAGCCTGTCGGGCTCGCTTGCAAGGCCTTCACGTCGCGTGCTATCACAGCGGCAGTGGCAGGCGATCGACACAAGCGCCCGCCGCCACCAGGAGACCAGCAATCTGGCCGGCCCGCTCAGCGCCCGCGCCGAGCCGCCACCTGTTGACTGTCGCTTCTCTCTCTATACTTCATTTGTGTTACATCGGCTGATGTAAAAAACGCCCATCACTCCTTGAACGTCATGGACCTGCAGGCACAGGAATGGCGGTGGGGTGGTTGAAGCCAGTTGCGCGCCAGCTGGTGCGGGCTCGCAACCGCAGCTGCTCCCCGAAGCTCTGTGAAGCACGTGCACCCTCCCCGGCTTTCCCTTTAGTGACCCGCCACATGCCACAACGTCAGCCAGGACGCACCTGTTGCCGCTGCGCACGTGCACTGCCGAGCGCTTGCCTCCCTTGAGAGCGTTGACCTCTGCGGCAGCAGGGGCGTTGGGGGGTCCGGGAGCATGGTTGGTCAGTGGAGCAGAAACAGAGCAGCGTTGCGGATGCAACCGGCAGGCCACTCGTCGTCCTTGCGTGCCCTGCTGCACAGGCAATGCCAAGCTAGAGTCGCCGTCACCACCGCTCCGCCGGTGCACAATCCACACCCCAGAACAAAAAAAAGCGCAGCACCCACCTGGCATGGCGTAGGGGTTGAACTTGCCGGGGGCGATGAAGCGAGGGTTGTCGTCCTGGCCCCGCCCGCCCCTGCCGCCCCTGCCGCCACGCCCGCCGCGGCCGGCGTCAC
>RRZL01000022.1:1678000-1720340 GCA_006782975.1 Chlorella sp. Dachan | reverse complement strand
CCGCCGCCGCTGCCACGTCAGCGGCCGGCTGCTCCGCCGCGCGGCGGGCCTCTGCCAGCGCATCATCCACTGCTTCCAGCTGAGCATCCAGCAGGGTGGACACCCAGTCAGCTGTGTCGTCGGCATCCTCAAACGTGCCGGCCGGCGGGCTGGGCGCGCCCTGCGCGACAGGGTGGGGGCAGGCCGGGTGGGGTGTGACAAGTGCGCATGCCTTGTGCTGGCAGCGTAGCTGCAGGCGCAAACTTGCAGGCGCTGCACGCAATGCTACGGGAAAAGCTTGGCTGCTGCTGCTGCTGCTGCTGCTGCTGCTGCTGCTGCTGCTGCTGCTGCTGCTGCTGCTCTGCGCCGACATGAGCACCACACAAAGATGGAGGGGGCCCCGCACCGGCAGCGCCGTCAGCAGCTGCTGCAGGCGGCCGCGGAAGCCCTCCACCCCATCCTTGAAGGCCGAGAAGTTCTTGTAGTACTGCAAAGTGACACACAGAGCAAATGGAGCACCATGGTTGGCTGGGGGAGGGCGCAAGTGCGGCGCCTTGGCGGCAGGCGGCGGCGGCGGCGCTCGATGCTGGCGCTGCCCAGGGGGCCTGGCGCGCAGCCATCGGCCTGGCGACATCTTGCAAGGGTCAGTGTGCAAGCCCCTGCTGCGCCAGGCCCGCCAGCGAGCTGGGCAGGGCCGGGCGCCGGCGGCCAAGGGGTGGGCGCGGTGCCTGGCATATGCAAATCATCGCGCCGCTCACATAGTGCTCTCCCTCGATGGGCAGGGCAGCGCCCGCTGCCGCAGCCGTCGCCCTTGTGAGCTCCTTCCTTGCAAGCTCGTTGGGAGGCCCCGACATGTTGTGCAAACAATGGTTCGAGGCTGTGTGATCGTGGGGAACGTGCTGCAGAGTGCCGCCTCGATCAAAGTGCCCAATGGGCAGCATGCGCAGTCGAGGAGCGGCGATCAGCGCTCTCCGCATAGCAATTGAGTTGCAATCCAGCCAATTGAGCGCTTGGAGGGAGCGAGGAGGGCCTGAACTCATCCCTGCCGCCGAGCGCTCGCAGAATGGCACCGCAGCTGCAGGCAGCGGCGGGCAGCAGGACTGCCGTGCCCTGCTGCAGTACCAGCCGCATCGCGCGGCCCAGCAGCAGCGTCCGCAGCAGCAGCCGGCCAGGCAGCAGAGCGGCAGCGCGGCGCCCAGCGCCGCCCTGCCGCCTGGAGGTGGCTTGCAGCCTCAACAACAGCGCAGGAACCACCGGTGAGCGGCATCGCCTCGCTGCCCGCCCCCAGCCTGCAGCCTGCACCGAGCCGCTGCCGCCGCCGCCGCCGCCGCCTGGCCTTGCCGCCCATCTTGATGATGCTGCCCCTGCCTCCGTACCGCTGCTGCCTCCAGTCACCAAGCCCGCCAAGCTTGATGCACGCGACACGCTGCGGCTGGCGCTGCCCTCCAAGGGCCGCATGGCTGAGGACACGCTGCAGCTGCTCAAGGCACGCCTGCGTGTCGTGCCCGCTTTCGATTTGCGGTTGCAGGCTCTTGCTGTGGTTGCACTGCAGTTGGCGCTGCTGGCCAGTTGGAAGCAGTGTCGCGCGACCCTCTGCTGCTGCCTCCTTGCAGTGCTGCGGTGCTGCGCCACGCTGCTGCCCGATGCCTCGATGCTGTGCTGCCGCACGCCAGGCATTCCCACGGGCACGTGCACTCGCGTTGCTCCACCCCACCTGCAGGACTGCCAGCTGAGCGTGGTGAAGCCCAACCCGCGGCAGTACGTGGCCCGCATCTCGCAGCTGCCGGGCCTGGAGGTCTGGTTCCAGCGCGCCACGGGTGGGTTGATGCTGCACATCAGCGTTTGTTGCTGATTGTGTCGCCGCTGTGCGCTGCTTGCAAGCTGGCAAGGCCGCATGTCGCAGCTGCTGGACCTGGGGACCTGGCCCCCGCGTGCCCTGAGTGCGTAATGATTGCGGTGCGATGTGAGCAGTGGAGCCACTCTTGCCGCCGCTGCCGCTGCTGCTGCCCAGTGCAGTCAAACACTGCAGCTGCCCAGTGCAGTCAACCGCCTCGCCTCGCGCTGCCCTTTCCGGTGCAGATGTGGTGCGGAAGATCATTTACGGCGACGTTGACCTGGGCATTGTGGGCCTGGACATGCTGGCTGAAATCGGCAACGACGATCCGGGTCAGTTGCTGCGTCCCGTCATTTGTTGTGGGGCGGCATTGTTCAGCCTTGCCGTGCCGCGGCTGGTGCTGCTGGCGCCTTTGCTGCCGCCCGCTCACTGGCAATGTCAGGCAGCATGCGATGCGTTTGGTGGTGCTCCACTGTTTCCACCTGCATCTGCAGACATTGTGATCCTGCACGACCGGCTGGACTTTGGGCAGTGCCACCTGGCGCTGGGCTTGCCCATGGGCGGCAAGTGAGTCGCCCATGCTTGGTGCAGTTGGTCAGCTAGTTGATCGGCTTACCGTAATCTTGCATTTGTGATTGCTTTGGTGTCTACATCTTGCCGCCATGTGCTGGGCGTGCCCATGGGCGGCAAGTGAGTGGCAGTGTGGGTCGGAGTTGATTCAGTATCGATTGTTCAGCCGATCGGCGCTTGGTGGCCCTGTCGGGCTATCAAGCCGCACAGCTGTGCTCAGAGGCATGCGCTGTGCTTGCGCCGTGGAGCGCCGGCGGCATGGCACAACACGGCAGTACGCTGATATTGTGCCATCACGCCTCAAACATGCAGGTTTGCCAATATTGACAACCTGGAGCAGCTGCGGGCGATGCCCTGGAGCGAGCAGTCGCCGCTGCGGTGAGGCAGGGCCTCCAACTGTGTCTGATGCTTGGGAGCTATCAAACATGCCCCGGAACGAGCAGTTGTCGCTGCGGTGGGGAAGGATCCGCAGTTCCCGGTTGTTGCATGCTCCGGCCATTTCGCGTTGGTCCTATTGATTTGGACTGACTCGTGCATGGCGGTGGACGGCTAGGCTCCCCGAGCACTGCCCGCAAGTTGTGTGCAGTGACAGCTGCAGCATGGCACTCTGGCACCGACTCTTGTCTGCTGTGGTACCGACTCTAGTCTAGTATTGGCACCGGGTCCATGCAGGGTGGTGACTGGCTACCAGAACATTGCCCGCAAGTTCTTCGCTGAGAAGGGTTTTGAGCACGTGGTGCTGCTGTCCGCCGATGGTGAGAATGCTTTTGTGGTAGTTCCAGCAGCCTGCTGCGCTGTAGTTCCAGCAGCCTGCCGCGTGCTGCAAGTACGGTGTGCCGTTGGGCTGATGCGCGTAGCGCCAGCTCGACCTGCATTTTGTGTTTGCAAGGCGCATGCCGGCGACACTGCGCATCTGCATGCAAGTGCACCTCATCCGCCTCACAGGCGCCCTGGAGGCGGCCCCCGCCATGGGCAGCGCCGACATCTGGACCCCATCTAGTGTCCAGTCTCTCACCCACGCTCCCGCGCTCTCTCTCTTACCTGCCCTGCAGGCGCCCTGGAGGCGGCCCCCGCCATGGGCAGCGCCGACATCATTCTGGACCTGGTGTCCACCGGCGTGACGCTGCGGGAGAACAACCTGAAGCAGATCGAGGTGCGTGTTTATTTCAGGATTCATTTTGGGACCTTGGAGTCTTAGTGATTGGTTGCCTCTCGGGTAGAACAACCTGAATCAGATCGAGGTGGGGCTTGGTGCCGCCTTCTGCTGTTCTTTGCTGGGCTTGCAGACGGGGTCGGGGTGGGGGCGTCGGGGCAAGGTGGGCCGCTGCGGGAGAACAACAGCAGATCGAGGTGCGTGATTGGTTTGGGGTCTATTGAGTGTTTGTGGCTAGTCGCCTCTGTCAAGGCGTGACGCTGCAGGAGAACAGGTTGGGGGCAGATGAGGCACAATTTCGCACTGCATGGGGTGTGGCCTGCCTGCTGCAACTGCCCACGTCCAACTTCAAAAACATTCTCTTGCCAATGCCCCGTGTCCCGGTGTGCAGGGCGGCACCATCATGCACAGCGAGGGCGCGCTGGTGGCCAACCGTCGCGCACTGCTGGAGCGCAAGGTGGGTAGTGGGGGTTTGTGGGGCCGCAAGGTTGGTGGCGGGGGTGATTAGAGTGCTCACAACATGCTGGCTGTGCATTCCTTAAAGAGTTTGCTAGGGGAGGGCTGCAGTATTGACTTCTCCAAATGAGTGTGCACACGCTGCTCTGCAGAGCCTGCTGCTACCGTGCCCGGCACGCCTGCCTGCGCCGTTGCACACCTCTCCTCCTGCCTGCGTGCCCACCTGCCTGTCTGCACGCACGCACCCATGCCGCCGGCGTGGATGAGGACACCACTCTCAGTTGCTCGAGACAGGCCCCAGGGCCGCTGTGAGCTTACAACTCCAAACCCAAAAACTTTGCTGACGCGCGGCCCCTGCTGCCCTGCACTTTTTTCGGGGGCACATTTCGCACCGCACCACAATTTCGCACCGCACCACATCTGCATGCAGCGGCTGATGCATCGATACTGCAAGCCGTGTGGCCTGCTTTGATGGCGCTCCTTCAATGGCCCCCGCCTCCTTACGCGGGCTCCTCGCCGCCCTCGCTCTACGCACTCTTGTTTTCGTTTTCCACCTGCGGGTGGCTGAACATTGGCCTAATGCGCCGTTCCCTGCCTCGGTGTGTGGCAGGGCCTGCTGGAGATCTGCCACGAGCTGATTGAGAGGCTGGAGGCGCACCTCACCGCCGACAAGTACTACAGGTGCGCGCATTGGTCACTGCACTACTATAGGCGCTTTTCTTGGCCACCGCGCACACGCGCAGTGGCAGCGGCTGGTGGGTGCAGGTCCGCACGGGGTCTGCGGCGCCCGCCATGCGGCGCACAGTAAGTGGCTGCAACACAGCACAGCGCCGTAAGATCCCCACACAAAACAAAGCTTTGTCTATACACCCATTCCACATTGCAGCGTGATTGCCAACATGCGGGGCAGCAGCGCCGAGGAGGTGTCGCAGCGCCTGCTGTCCGCACCCGGCCTCGCCGGCCTCTCGGTGCGTGGCCTTGCTGCCACTGAGCCCCGGCGCTGTCAGCATGTGCAGCCGCCTGGTGTCTGAACCCGGCCTCGCCAGCCTCTCGGTGCATGCCCGCTGCTTGGCGCTGGCATGCGCGGCTGGCTGCTGCCGCCCTGGCCTGCGCTGCAGCTTGCTGCTGACCCTGGCGCCAAACCCGGACCTGCCTGCCAGCCCCGTTTTGCAGGGGCCCACCGTCAGCCAGGTGTACACAATGGGCCCCGACGGCCGTGTGCAGCCGCACCTCTACGCCGCCGTGATCTGCGTGGCCAAGAAGCAGCTGTACCCCGCAGTCAAGGAGATTCGCAAGGTGCGTTTGGGGTTGGATGTAACTGTGGTTGTTTGAGTTGGTGGGGTGTAGAGGGTAGGCATTGGTTCCACGAACAGCTGTGGCCAAGAAGCAGCTGTACCCGCATTGAAGAGACCCGCAAGGCGCGGTCGGGCAGCTTTGCAGGTTGACCGAGTGTTTCAGTCGACCGGCGGTCCAGATGTCGGGCGCCATCGCCCGAACATGGGCGTTTGTTTGCCTCCTGCACAAGCCGGCGGCAGCGGCGTGCTGCCGCAGCCAATGCCGCGCCTTGCCTGCCAGTCCAGCCAGTCTGGATTGACCCAACAGTGCCGTGTTGCATCGGCTTTGCCTGCAGGTCGGCGGCAGCGGCGTGCTGGTGCAGCCCATGACGTACATTTTTGACGAGGAGCCGGCCCGCTGGCGCCAGCTGCTGGACACGCTGGGCGTGGACCCCAAGAGCATCGACCTGGCGTAAATGCTACACCGCATCGACCCGGTGTGAATGCTACGCCGCATCGACCCGGCGTAACTGCTACACCGCCGCTGGCTTGTGGGGGCTCCTTGCAAGCGTGCGGTTGGCCAGCTGCTGGGCCCCCTGGGTAGGGGGGCCCCCGAATCCAAACAGCATTGGCCGGGCGTACCAGCTGCTACCCAGAGTCGATGCGCTGCTGCCCCGGGACCTGCTGTGCACGCTTGCGGGGGGGGCTGCATGGCACTCCAGCAGGCCTATGGTCCACGGGGGGCCAGCCCCCTGCAAGCTGCCCTGCGAACGCACTCCGTATTGGCTGCGCGTGCCTCGTCACCACTTGTTTTATTGCATCACTTTCCTGCTTGCTGCTTGCCGTCCTCCTTGCTTGCCTGCCCCCCGCGCTTCCGAGACCCGCTTTTGTTGGACCCTCCCTGCGCATTCATCCCCCATTTGTTTCGCTCCAGCCCCTGCCCCGCCACTCAGTCAAGCACCTTTTGCTTACAAGGCTTGTAAACTGAAACACGCGGCGAGGCAGACAAGCAGAGCAGCGGCGCGGCTGTCAAGCCCTTGCCAGCTGCAGGCCGCTGGCGCTGCCTCGTTGGCACCGCCCGTCCGCCGCCTCATGCCGCCGGCCGCTGCTTCTGCTTGGGCCGCTGCTGACCGCCGTGCCCCGTCTGCTTGCGCTGGGGGCGCGCTGCTGCAGCCGCCGCCGCCTCGGGAGACACCTCGGGCCGCCAGCGCTGGGTTGGGCTGCAGGTGGCACAAGAAGCGAGGAGGACCAGGCAGGTTAGCAGAGGGAACCGATTCGCCAGCAGACTTGGGCCCACAGCAGACAGCCCTCTGGTGGGCTGTGCAGGTGCGTTGGTGAGTTGGCAGCGGGCAAACTAGTGCAGCGCAAACACGGAGGCTGGAGCAGGCAACGTGAGCAACCACCCCAGCCTTCTGGTCCTCCCGTTGCACAATGCAAGCGCCCTGCGCTGCTACTTGCTACCCAAACCCGTCTTGTCGATCCATCCAGCCGGCCCCCCTTCTCACCTAAGGATGGCCATGTGCCGCGCAACCTTGACCTGGCGGGACAGGTGGCGGTGCAGCTTGGCGCGCAGGTGCGTGCGCGACCGCAGCGGCAGCTTGCCGGCATCTGCGGGAGGCCAGAGGGGCATACGTGGGCTCGTTCAGCGAATGGTGCGGCAACCCGCGGCATTGTTCAGTATTCAATGGCAGCAGCAACCCAAAACCGCAAGCATAACAGGAGCAGCAGCATGCGCAGCCTGCTCTGCTCCAACAGCGTTCCCTGCCTGACCGCAAGCCTCCACCAGTTAGGACCGCTGGCCAGCAGCGGCCTTGCCATTCTTGCCCTTGCAGTCGGCGTAGCAGCCCATTGAACAACATCCCGCCCCACCAGCAAGTGCGGGGAACATCCCACTCACCGGACAGGAAGCTGGCCAGCAGCGGTGCGTTTTTGTAATCGGCGTAGCGCCCAACCTCGGCTGCGCGCGACCCCGTCTCCTGCACCTCCTCCAGGGTGCCTGCTGCGGCTGCTGCGGTGGTCTTGTAGGGGTCCAAGTCCTGTGCGGAGGGCAAGGCAGGTGGCGGTGCAGTGTGAAGCGTGAAGGCACGGCTTCGGCAGCGGTGCGAGGGCTCCGGCAGGGGTGCGAGGACTCCAGCCATGCATGCTGCAATGCGCCGGCGGCGGGGGCCGTAGCAGCGGCGGCAGCGGCCGGCGAGTGGCGGCAACAGCGCAACAGCGGCAGCGAGCATGTAGCAGCAATAATTCGCAGAGCAGCTCACCGCGGGCGCATACGTGGTGCGAGGGAAGAACAGGCGGGTGGGGTGCAGGCGCTGCGGCGAGATGTCTGCCACGTTGGCAGAGGCGCGCACAAAGCGGGGGGCATCGCTGGCCATGGCCAGCTGGCCGTAGGATGTCACACCGTCCGGCAGCGTGGCGTCCTGCTCCGGCCGCGGCGGCCTGCGTGCGCAGCAAGGTAGGACGCAGGGCTGACACTGTGAGCGGCGGGCGATGGGCTGCCGAACAGCTCCCTTGCAGCGGCAGGGTTTCACTCCCCCTCGCGCCAACTGTCCGTGCTGAATCGTTCATTGGACTGCGCAGGGCCACACAGATGGGCACTCACGCTATGATGCTGTAAATCTGCTGCTCCAGCTCCCAGCCCTTGGCCCGCTTCTCCGCCGGCTGGCTGGCTGCTGCTGCTGGCGCCTCCGCAGCCTTCGCCGCTGCTGCAGGCGGCTCCTCCGCAGCAGCCTGCTGTCCAAGCGCTGCAGGTTGGGATTGTGTGATATAAAGGGCCGGGCGTGAGTGACAGGAGGGCTGCCAACGGAAGCGGCGCTGGGCAGGCAGCAACTGCAACGGAAGCGGCGGTGCTGCAGCCATCGGCCTCGGCGCGATGCTCAATGCGCTGCCGGCTCACCCTCCAGCTTGCTGTCGAGCTTGGCATCCACCCAGGTGCGCCACTCTTTGCTGGCCGGCCGGCCACTGCTGCCGGCGCTGCCCTGGCCGGCGCCCGTGCCATCCGAGGCGCCCGAGCTGCTAGGAGTTTCAGCAGCGCTGAAGGAGCGCAGGCTGGTTAGGGTCAGAGCGGGGCAGGCGCCGCGCAGGCTGGTTGCCGCCTCCAGCGTGCCGGGCAGGCCTCCAGCCGCCCCAGCGGCCCGAGCCAGCTGCTGAGCAGCGGCGCGTAGCATGGCTGCGAGCGGGAGCGAGCAAGGGAGAGGAGTGCCGCGCGCTGCAGCCCAAACACGGCCCCTCGGCTGGCGATCAGTTGCAATGGAAATGCACGATGTGCTCCAGCCACAGCAGCAGCCAGGTGCAGCGCACCATGCCGTGCTGTCGTGGCCGCCGCCCATAGGGCGGCAACCGGCAAGCCATCTGCAATGATGCACTCTGGGGCTCTTGCCAGCTAGCACAAAGTGATGGCACAAGGCAGGACAGAAACATTAGTCCAGCAAACTTCTTTCGCCCAATGCATTGAAATTGCATTCGTCCGGCTGGTCCTTTCAGCGCCGACCCATCACGGTCACCTGAGCTGCTCATTGTCGACCATGGGCTGGGATACAGCAGGAACAGACAGTGCGTGGGCTTGGAGGAACTTCTTAGCTCTGATCACGGCGCAGGATGTGGGCGGCTAGTGCGGCAAGGAGCGGCAGGGAGCGGCGGCAGGGAGCGGCGGCAGGGCGCGGCAGCAGGGAGCGGCCGACCAGTTCGCTGGGGTGGCTGGGCGTTTCTCCAAGCTGCGGTCACTTCCAATTGGCGCTGGGAGGCATGCAGGGCCACAGGAGCGCCGGCTTCTGACCATGAAGTTCTGCCAGCGGGGCGCTGGCAATGGAGACCCCAGTGAATCGGTGAAACACCAGCAGCACAAGCAGGCCGCAACCCAACAGCCCGCGCCGGTCGGCCTCCTTCTCTGTTCAACTTTCTCTGCGCCCTGGCGGGGGCGCTCCGGCGCCATGCCCGCCAAGCTGGGCTTTTCCATAGCCAGCTGCAGCGGCGAGGTGGGTGCGGCTGGCCGCCCCTGTCCCCGCCTGTCCCGCGCTGCCCCGCCCTTCAACCTCCTGCCCGCCCCGCTGCCCCCGCAGGACCCTGAATTCCCCGCCGGCGAGCTGCTGCGGCACAGCGCCGACAGCAAGGGCTGGTGCTCGCCCAGGTGCGGGCGGCGGCGGCGGTGCCCGGCGGCCTTTCGCAGCACGCGCCCGCCTCGCACCCCTCATCCTCACTCTTCCCCGCAACCCGCCCCGCCGCAGGTTCAGCCTGTACCCGCAGGAGATCACGCTGGCGCTGGAGGCGCCGGCGCGCCTGCACACGCTGCAGCTGCTCAGCCACGAGTTCAAGATTGCGGCGCGCGTGGAGTTGCTGGTGGACGAGGCGGGTGCTGCCGCCGACACCGGCAAGCCGCCCGTGTTCAAGCGCCTCGGCTTCCTCAACTTTGACTCCAACGAGCGCTCCCAGTTCACGGCCCGGGAGCTCAAGTCGGTGTCGCTCACCGGCACCATCGCGCGCTACGTGCGCCTCGTCTTCCACAAGTGCCACGCCAACGCCGCCAACCTGTACTCGCAGGCGCGCTGGGCTGCATGCTGTGCGCTGTGTACAGCCAAGTGTGCAGGCAGCCAGATGCTGCAATGGAGGCTGCACTGTCGCTTGCTGCACATGCTGCCTGCCTTCACTGGCCCCTCGCCGGTGCCTCCCCACCTGCAGGTCAGCCTGGTGGCCATCAGCCTGACGGGTGACCTGCTGGTGCCCTCGCCCCTGGCCCCCATCACCAACACCGCACCATACGGCATGCCAGGCAGTGTGCCTCCGCCTGCGTCGCCGCCGCCCATGGCGTACATGCAGCCGCCGCAGCCGCTGCAGCAACAGTTTGGCGCCATGGCGCTGGGCCCGGCGCAGCAGCAGCAGCAGCAGGCAGCCCCGCAGGTGCAGAGTGCAGCAGAGGCGGCAGCGGCGGTGGCAGCAGATCTAGGCGTGGATCTGGTTACGGCCCAGCGCATCTACGAGCTGCAGCAGCAGAAGCAGCAGGTGCGCCTAGAGGCTGGTAGGGATGCAGGCTGAGCACTTGTTGCATTTCACAGCATCCCGGTTGCCGTGCCGAGTGGGCCATTGTGCTCATGCAACTTGTTGTGCCTCCCGCCACCTGCCCCAGGCGGTGGACCGTGAGGACTATGACGAGGCCAAGCGGCTCAAGGGCGCGGTGGATGCGCTTCGTGCAGCGGGCGGGGCCATTGCTGAGCTGGAGGCGCAGAAGCGGGCGGCCGTGGAGGTGGGTGCTGCCTGCTTGTGGTTCACTTTGCAGGGGCAGTTTGTGTGGGTGCTTGCCTGCTTGGCCGCATAGCACTGGCAGCCCGGTACTCGGCAAGCGTGGCGGACCTGTGGTTTTCACTGGTTTGAGCCAGCTGCGCCTGTGCACCACACAGCCTCGCTTGCCACAGGACCTGCTTGCGAAACGCCAAAGTGCAGCCTCGCCTGTCGCAGTACCTGCTTGCAAAACGTCACAGTGCTTTGCAACGCCCTTCCACTTGCAGGTGGAGGACTACGACCTGGCCAAGTCGCTGAAGCTGCAGGTCGACCGCATGCGGTGGGTGCTCCATGCTGCTGTTGCACTACGCTTCTGTTTGGCCGGCTGGCCTGCGGGTGCTAGATGTTGGCGGTGCCGTGGGAAATGAGAGGCATCCGCGATGCACGCGTGCTGGCCGGGCCAGACATGCTGCCCGATATCTCCTCGTGACTTGCTCGCAGGAGTGTGGCGTACTCGAACGCCATGTCGGGCGCTGCTGAGCCAGCCTTCTCGCCGGCAGGCAGCCGCCGCGCCAGCGCCGTGGGCGGCAACGCAGGGCCGGCAGCGGCGGCGCGGCCCTCATATGATGGCGGCAGCGGCCAAGTGTCTGCAGAGCCGTCAGCAGCTGCGCAGCAGGGTGCCGCGGCACAGGCAGAGGGTGACGACTTCATTTCGCCACCTCGTGCTGCCCGCCGGCCTGCAGTGCCGGCTGCCAGCCCTGGCGGAACAGATTGGAACGCTTACGACGAGCGGCCGGCGCAGGCCAAGGGAGCCTACAACTTCCAGAATGCCGACGAGTCCAGCACGCCAGTCAATGCGCGGCGCACTAGCGCCACGGGCCCAGCAGCTCGGCCGCCGCCCGCCAACACCGCCGGCCCGCCGCGGCCGCCAGGCTTCCCCACAGGTGGGTGACGTGTGCTGGGGGCAGCTTTCACGTGCTTGGGGTTAGCAGCTTTCGCGATGCTTGGCTGGGCCCCCTCTTGCCATGCACTGCTGGCTGTGGCTGAGTGGTGCCATTCCCGCTCACTGCCACCCTCTGCAGACCTGGCGGCCCCCGAGCCGTTGTCTGCCGCGGATGCCAAGGATGCGGGCCCCCTCATTGATCTGGCTGGGGAGTACCTGGCCCGCTGCCTACACTCCCGCACCTGGCAGCTGCGTGAGGCGGCCCTGACAGCGCTGGCGCGTGACCTGGCGGCGGGACGGGTGCAGGGCGTGGCGGCTGGCAGCGCAGGTGCGCCGCGGCGGGCGGCTGTGGGCAGGATGGATACCCTTCGTAATCAGCTGTAGTTTTCCTTGTGCTGCTGACGCTCAACCCTGCCTAGCTTGCCACCCGCCCTCCCACTGCCTCCCAACTGCCTGCAGATGCAGTGAAGACGCTGGCACGCCTGCTGCAGCGCACCTGCCGGGACAAGGTAGCCGCTGTGTTTGGCGCCTCGCTGGCCACCCTGCGCGCGCTGGTGACCGCAGCAGCCGGCGGCGTTGCGCCACGTGACCTGCAGTCTGCCCTGAGCGACCTGCTGCCCCTGCTGGTGGAGAAGGCAGCCGACCTGAACCAGCGCACGAGGGAGCAGGCAACCGAGGCACTGGTGGCGCTGGCGGGTGTGCCGGAAGCGGGGCTGCGCGGCACCACGGCGCCCTTCCTGCGCGGCCTCAAGCCGGGAGCTGCGCCCAAGGTGGTGCTCGGCAGGTGCGCTGTGCAGCGGCTTGGGGCGGGTTCATGGCTGTGTGGCTTCTTGGGCAGCCGGGCTAATGTTGGTGGCTACAGCTCGGGGTGGTGCCGAGCACCTTGGCGGCGTGTGTGGGAAACTGCATGCACTTCAGTATTGTCGCGCTGACCTGGCCTTCCTGTCGTTGCCCCGCTGCCGCCTCCCCGCAGGCTGCAGCTGGTGGCGGTGCTGCTGCCAGTAGTGGGCATGGCAGGGCGTGGCAGCGACGGCTTCCAGCTGGAGTCCCTCATGGACTTTGCCAACCCAGCCCTCAGCCACAGCAGCGCAGATGTGCGCGGCGCGGCGGTGGCGCTGGTGGTGCAGGTGCGGCGGCAGGTTGGGCGGGGCAGTGCGTGCTTCTCTGCACAAGCATGCCTGGCTGCATTGCTGCTGGTTTGGCAATGATGCCTGAGAGTTGAGCTGCGCGCATGCTGCACACCTGCCAATTCCGGCCGCAGGTTGCCCAGGTGGCTGGGCCGGGTGTGCAGCGCCTGCTGCCTGCCGACCTGAACAGCAAGGTGCGGGAGCAGATTGAGCAGGGCCTGCTCAACCCCGCAGCCGTGGCAGTAGCAGCAGCCAAGCCGGCCAGCCTGCCGCGCACAGCCAGCGGGCCGGCAGCTCGCGCGCAGCCAGCGCCAGCCGCCGCCCCTCNGCCGGCGCCGGCGCCGGCGCCGCAGCAGGTGCAGCAGGGGCCGGCCGCGCCAGCAGGGCAGCCAGCCTCGCTGCCGGTGCCAGATGAGGATGCAGACCCGGCGGTGTATGAGGCTGAGGTGAAGGCGCGGGAGGCGCGGCTGGGCCCCTCGCACCCCGATGTGGCGGAGGCCATCTGCAACCTGGCCATCCTGCACAACCAGGTGGGCGGGGCGGATCGCGGGTATCGTGCCGTGTCGCCGCAGCTGGGTGCTGCCAGCGTCTGTCTGTTGCTACTTGCACATCGCAGCTGCAAAGCGGCGGCCTTGTGGGCTGCTTTGCAATGCACGCCAGGCAGCAGCATTTGCAAGAGCCGCACCCAACAGGCGCTGCTGCCTCTCACGCTGCCACGGTGTGTCCCTTCCACCCTGCCTGCCGCGCAGCGCGGCGACACGGCTGCGGCGCTGCCGCTGTACGAGCGCGCTCTGGCCATCTGGGAGGCGGCGGGCGGGCCGCACTCCCCGGATGTGGCGCACACGCTGACCGACATTGCGGTCATCCACCTGGAGGCGGTGAGGAGAGGTCTCTTTGTCTTAGTTTGTGCCTTGTTTTGTTGTGCAATGCTTTGGTGTGGCCTGCTGTCTGCGTGGACAACCCACCGTTGCCGTCATCAACCTGGAGGCGGTGAGAGGAGCGTTGGTGCGTGGTTGGTGGGGTTGAGGTGCTGCACTGCGGCTGATTGTTGCCTGCAGCTGTGTCGTTTTGTGCCCCTTCAATCAATTCAGCCCCTTGCTCCCCGCCTGCCTGTAGGGCCGCGACGACCTGGGGCGCCCGCTGCTGCAGCGCGCACTGGCAATCCAGGAGGCGCACTTGGGGCCTGACCACCCCGACGTGCTGGCCATCCGCGATGTGCTGGAGGAGGAGGCCTAAGCTGCAGAAACGAAATAGCAGGCTCTGGGACTTGCACCTTGAGACAGAGACAATGAGGCTCCAGCGGCCCAGCTGCACCAGACAGGCCGTGACAAATCCCCCAAGTGGCCCTTGACAACTGCCCGCTCGTTTCACGCCATGTTCGACACAAACAGGACCGTCCAACTGACTCGCTCGACTGACCGCAACCCTGTACTTGTTACTTCCGCTGGCTTTTGTGGGAGCCAATCAATTACACATGGATTCCAGTTCTAGATTCATGCGGCACGACTGCCGCCAGCTGTAAGCTGACCTACCACCCGCTGCCGCTGCTACTGCTGCTGCCCCCCGCTGCCGCTGCCCTCCTTGTCCTTCTTCTCTTTCGGCAGGGGCGCCACGTGCAGCGCCGTCAGCTGCTCAGGTGCCACGCTGGCGGGTGCGCCGGTGAGCGCGCACTGTGCGGCTGCCGTCTTGGGGAAGGCGATGACGTCGCGGATGGAGGGCACGCCCGCCAGCAGCATGGCCAGGCGGTCCAGGCCAAAGGCGATGCCTGCAGAGCAGGAACGAGCAGTGTGTAAGGTCAGGGCGCAGGGTGCGCATCGGTGGGACTAGGCTGCAGCTCGAAGCTCCCCAATGGGTCACAAGCCCAAAGCTTCGCACAACACCTAGCTGGCAGAGTGTGGAACTGTTCTCCCCAGCCTCACCGCCGTGGGGTGGCGCGCCCAGCTCGAAGCTGTCCATGAGGTATCCAAACTTGCCGCGCGCCTCCTCCTCGCTCAGCCCGATGGTGGCAAACACCGCCTGCTGGATGTCGCGCCTGCGGGCGGGTGGTGCGTGGCGAATGATACGCAGCACGCTTCAATTGCACGCAACCGCAGCGACTCGCCTCCATCCTTTGCCAGGCTGAACAGCCAATACTGAGGCCCCCACAGGTGGTTAGCTGCATGCATGCTCACCGCACGTGCCAATGCACAGCCCCCCGCAGTTGGTAAAAGAAGCAAGCATGAACCCAATGCACGCATGCTCACCGGTAGATGCGCAGGCTGCCGCCGCCGATTTCCACGCCGTTGTACACTAGGTCGTAGGCGAGGGCGCGCGCGTTGCGCAGGTCGCCCTTCTGCGCGGATCGGATCGGAGAGGGGAGCATACGGGCCGCATGGGCTCGATTGGCAGCGGCTGTGGCAAGCGTAGGGCCGCAGGCGCGCTCAGTTTGCCAGGCAGGCCGAGTGTTCCAGGCGCGCAGCAACGCAGGTACCATTGACAACTCTTTCCACGCTGCTTGCCTGCAGGTCCTCTGGGTTGGGCGCGGTGAAGGGGTGGTGCAGCGCTTCCAGCCGCCCCTCCTCCTCGTTCCACTCAAACATAGGGAAGTCAACCACCCAGAGCAGCGAGTGCTGGCCCTCCTGCAGGGGTGTGGGGTGTGGGGTGCTCAGCGTGAGTGAAGGCATGTGGGGAAGCCAACAGCCCCACAGCAGGCCATGACGGCCCTTGTGCCGCACCAGGAAACGAGATGCATCCGACTTGTAGGGCAGGTGTGTGGCACTCAAACGTCGCAAGTCAACCACGCTGATTTTGCGCCAGGGGTGCTCCACTCTCCCAGTGCCCTGAAAACACAGCAGATGCAAGCAAACAACAAAGACGACAACAACAAGAGCTGAAGCTGACCTTGATGAGGTTGAGGCTGCGCGCCAGGTACTGCCGCACGCGGTCCAGCGCCTTGTTCACGCTGCTCGCCTTGCCCGCAGCCAGCAGCAGCAGGTCGCCCGGCTGGCCCTGCAAGTCGATGGCAGGGGAAGTGGGATTGCAAGGGGCCCACCCAGGCTGACTGCAGCATGAACCGATGATGCGCATCGCAAGCGACAACAAGCCGCTGGCCTGCCCAAACTGGGTGCACAGGCTCCCCAGCTGTGTCCTGCCCGCCGCGCCATCCCACACCTGCAGCTGCGCCACCAGCGCAGCCTGCTGCTGGCTGTCAGCCCCCCCACCACACCTTGTGCTGCGCTTCTCTCTCCTACTAAACGCTGCACCGGCCTGTAGGCGCGCTCACCTGCAGCTGCGCCACCAGCGCCGCCTGCTGCTCAGCCGTCAGCCCCTCCATGACGGGCTTGGCTGCCTCAATGTCGCCGCCCTCTTTCACACGGATGTAGACAAGGCCGGCCGCGCCGCCCGCAATCGCCTCGTCTGCAGGGCGGTGAAGAAGGCAACACACCAGGTCAGCTGCGCCTGCCGGGCATGCCTGGCCAGCCGTGCTGCCAGCGGTGGCTACGTCTGCTGCGGGTGCCACCAAGTCGACTCCACGAGCAGTTTCCACGGCTCGACGCAATGCTGGGGAACCCTTCTTGCCGGTTGCCATCACAAACCACAGCCAACAGCCCACCGCCAAACGGAACTCACTGGACACGTCGCCCTTGGGCTTGACGCGCGAGTTGGAGATGCGCTGGCCGTCGGGCACGCGGATGCCCTTGACGATGCCGCCCTCAGCCACCGCACCCGCGAATACCCTGCGACAACGGCGGCGATTCATGCGCAGTGAGGAGCAATGGATGTACGGCACTTGAATGCCCCTCATGGCCGCACTACCTAGTCGTCGCACTGCCAACTCGCAGTAGCACCCCGCCGGCCTGTCAGTATGCATCATACCAACTGGCAAACAGTGGGGCCAGCAGCCGCAGCCGAGGCCGCAGCTGCGCACCGCCTCGGCCACCTCCTCTCAGGCTCGATGCCAGCAGCAGCCACAGCTGAATTCCCCAGAAACTGCCCACCTGAAGCCGCAGCCGCGCACCGCCTCAGTCACCTCTGCCATCTCCAGCCCGTACCGCAGGTCCGGCTTGTCTGCAAGTAGCAATGCACACAGGCAGTTTAGGAAATCGGGCCAAAGAACGTGGTCCTGAGTCGCGGGATGGCAAGCGTAGCCTCCCCCAAGCACTGCTCTGTAGGCTGCGGTGCCGCACCTGCGCCAGAGCACACACCATGAACGCAACTCACCGGAGGCATACTTGGCCATGGCCTCTGCATATGTGAGCCGCTGGAAGGGAGCCTGCACCTCCACGCCCACCACCTGTGGCAGGGAGACACGCCACATCCGGGTGTCAGCCACTTGAGGGTGGCTGGGGTGTGGACGACGCCCAGGCAGCCCAGTGCCTGCAGTCCGGCAACCAATCCACCTGGCCGCAGTGTTCGCACCAGGTGCCCACCTGCTGCAGCCACTGGGCCACTGTTGCCTCCAGCCGGCGGGCACGAGCCTCGTCTCGGCCCGAGCGCAGGCCTGGGGTACTAGCAGACTCCCACCCACCTGCTTGAACACCTGGCCACCGGTGCCTCCAGCAGGCTGCCACGGGCCCCTCCCCAGCACGAGCACCCACCTGGTTGAACAGCTGGGCCACCATCTGCTCCATGAGACCCATGATGGCCTCTCGGTCCATCCAGCTCATCTCCATATCCAGCTGCGGAGCAAGGAGGCGCAGAAGGCATCCGCACACCAGGCTCAGGACAGGCTGCCAGTGGCAGGTGCCCAGCCCGTCCACGACATCTCCACGTCCAGCTGGCGAACGGTCTTCATTTATGACTGCTGTGCTGCCGTCAAATCGAATACTTGTTCCAGGGAGCAAGCACAACGGAAGGATGCAAACTGCCCAGCACACTGCAGCGCTGCCTACACGGTTGGAAGCCAGCCGGCCCTGCCTCAACCAGCGCCTGGCTGCATTGCAGAGCGACGCAAAGTGCCCAGCACACTGGCCTACAGAGTAAGAAGCCAGCCGACCTGCTTCAGCCAGTCCCTCGCACCTGCGTGAACTCGGGCTGCCGGTCGGCGCGCAGATCCTCATCACGGAAGCAGCGCGCAATCTGCACATGAGGTGGTACATATAGAGGGGGCCATGATGGGTCGGCGGCGTGCAGGCGCGTGGATACCAGCCCCCGTAGCGGGGGCAGCGCGCACTCTGCAGATCGGCTGCTACCATGCCGCACAGTCAGGATGGCAGCCACTCTGGACCTCCGAGAGTCACCACAAGCCATCCCAGTCTCTGCTAACGTTGCCGCAGCCACACGTGCACTTGGAACAAAATCAACAGCTTGGCCCCGAATGACCTGAACTGTCTTTTTAATCGGCACAGTAGTAGCCCACCTGGTAGTATCGGTCAAAGCCCGCCACCATCAGCATCTGCTTGAACAGCTGCGGCGACTGCGGCAGCGCGTACCAGTCGCCCGCCTGCAGCCTGCGCACCGGGACAGGCAGGTTGCCAGCAGGGAGGTCGTTGTCACTCAGCAGTAGCAGTGCATGCACCGGTGCCGCCGGCGGCATGCAGCGCTGCATTCATTCATGCCTTGCAAGCAGCCTGGGCAGGTGCATGCAGAGGAGAGCAGCAGCAGTAGCAGCAGCAGCGGCGGCAGCTGACCGCGAGGGAACCAGGTAGTCGCGGGCGCCCTCCGGCGTGGAGCGCGTCAGGATGGGCGTCTCCACCTGCATTGGGCATTGGCTTGGTCGGAATAGGTTCGATAAACGTGGGGCCGAGAGAGGTGTGAGAGCGCCTGCCTCCTAAGATTGGGTCAGCATGGGGTCTGCACCTGCGTCGCACAGCAGGCAGGTCACAGCCCTCTGCAGTCAGGCAACCGTGCGCCCCCATGACCGATAACTGCTTGAGCGCGCCTTCCTTGTCTTCGTAATCATCTCCAAACATCAACCAGCTCACCTCCATGAAGCCGAAGCGCCGCATGCAGCGCCGCATGCATCTATCCACCCCAACCCATCTTTCTCACAACTGGTTGCAAGCTAAGCTCACCTCCATGAAGCCGTGCTCGTCCTCCAGGAACCGCCGGATGCAGCGCACGATGCGGTGCCGCAGCCGAAGGTTCTCAGCCATCGCCGGCCGCCTGTTGGGGAGGAGGCAGGAGGGCGACATGATAAGAAATAGGGGCCAGTAAAGTAGGCAAAGTGCAGCAGCCGCAGGTTCTCCGCCATCGCCGCCCACCCGCGCAGCGGTGGCTGGTGTGCACCAGCCGCCCGACTCGTGAGCTACCCTGTAGGGCTAAACATGATCCTTGCGCTGCCGCTGCCGGCCTCTTGCGGCGGCTGCTTTGCTGTACAGCAACGGGCTAACAACCGAAAGACGGCAGGTGGCGGAACCCACCTGAGGTCCAGCACGCGGTGCTTGAGGCGCAGCTCCTCCCGCGGCGCCTCCGCCGTCTCCTCGGTCTGGCTGACAAAAAAGGGCAGCTTGCGCGTCACGCCGTTCAGCACCTGTGGGGAGGGCGGATTGCTACGAAGGACAGTGAGCCCTTGGTGCCGTGGTTTCGCCTTGCACCTGTGCCACCGACACCGCTGCACGCAGCATTGATGGCAGGTTGCAGGGATCATACAAGAGCCAGCAGCCAGCGTGCCTTAATGTCGGAAGGGGTGATCTCAATGGCGCCCGTCTTCAGCTTGGGGTTGGGGTCCTGCCGCCGCCGCACCTCGCCGCTGATGGCCACCACGTACTCGCTGCGAGGCGCAGGAGGCGATGGCAAGCACCAATCAGCTCAGAGAAAAGGATGCGGCAGCCGCCGCCGCCGCACATCGCCGCTGGATGCACCCATGTGCTGGCTGCACCGTGGGCGATGGGGCAGTGGGCAGTGCAAAAAGGCGGCTCTGCTCCCCTGCCGCAACGCAACGCTGCAAAGCTGCATGCATCCAAGATCTGCATTTGCCAGGCATCCGCCATCTGCCCCTGAAAACCAGCCCACCTGCGCAGACGCTCCGCTTTGGCCGCAATCTCCGGCTGCTGCTGCGGGTCCACAATCACTTGCACGATGCCTGCATGGGAGCAGTTGGGACCAGGGTGGAGCATGCATCGCGCAGCAGCAGGGAGGCACGTGACACCGCTTGTGGTGGCCGGCATGCGCAGACACCAAGTGGCGTGCATGGCAGTAAGCAAATGAGAGGTAGGCAGCATGTGGTCACCTGTGGGCCGCGGGCATCTAGCACCAACAGCAGCCATCCCGGGCTGCAGCGCCTCGGCAGCAGCACCCACTGCAATGTAACCACAAACGCACAGAGGCAGCACCCACCAACCCACCCGTGTGGTCGCGGATGTCCAAGAAGAGCAGGCCGCCCAGGTTGCGGTAGCGGTCCACCCACCCGCACACTGTGACTGGGCTGCCGACCTGCACCAGCAGGAACAGGCAGGTGGGTGGTTGGCTACTGGGCAGGTGGTGGGGGCAGGCGCAGCAGGGTGCAGTGCAAGGGCGCGAACAGTGGGGAGGAGGGCAGCAGAGCGGCGGCCAGGGACGGGTTCGGCGAGCAGCCTCGCCGCTCCTTTGAGACCAGACGCAACGGCCTCACAGCTGCAACACCACGAACTGCACCACAATGTACACCGCAGCGATTGGCACCACAAGTGCACCACTGCACGGCTACCCACCCACCTGTCCCTCGGTAAGCTCGCCGCAGTGGTGGCTGCGGGCGGGCCATGTGAGCTGTGGCTCCAGCACGCCTGTGGCTGCAAGGCTGTGCATGCCGTCTGCTCCATCCGGCACATCCGCTGCTGCTGCATGCTGCTCGGCACCCGCCAGTGCGGCCTGCAGCGGGCGCAGGGCACGGGGCAGGCCGCTGCCGCTGCCGCCGCTGCGGCGGGCGGCGGCGGCAACCAGGGAGCGCAGCGACCGGGCTCCCGGCGCGCCGCGGGTCGTCGACACGCACCGCAGCGCGCTCATGCCGCAGGACCGCAGGGCCAGCCGGCTCACGGCGGCCAAGGGAACAGCCATTGGGGCTGGCGGCCTTTATGCCGTCCTGTGCCACCCGGATGACAATTGAGATCAGACCACAAGCCATGCAGCATGGGTGCGCCTGTGGCAAGTGGGTCGGCCCATGCAAACGGTGCTTGTGCTGGGTAGGCACGGCAGCAACCGTTGATCAGTGTATTAGAGCACCTGTCCTCTTGCAAACTATACAAAACTGCCTCAAGCCGCAATGGCCTCTCTCCTGAGCGGGTCAGTCGGCGCTGTCGCAGGGCCTCGAGCCCTCAGCCTTCCCATCCACCGCATTGCCCCCAGAACCGATCTCGCAAGCCCCAGGAGCGCCGCTAAGGGCGCCATCCTGCGGCGCATTCCCGCTGCCGCCACGCCGCCGCCGCCTGCGACCCACGACTCCTGCGCTGCCGATGAGCGGGCGCTGCTGCTGGACGCCCTGGACTCTGGCAGCGACGAGGAGGTGGCCGCCAAGCTGGAGGAGCTGCAGCAACGGTTGCCCGCGAACCCACACGTTGTGGCGGCACGCGCCCGGCTGGCAGCCAAGGCGGGGGATGCCGCCGCTGCTCGCGCGCTGTTTGAGCGAGCTGCCGATCTGGCCGCAACCGCCGAGCCACGAGATGCTAGCATCACGCTGCACGCGTGGGCCAACTTTGAGCTGGGGCAGGGGCGGGCGGATGAGGCGGCGGAGCTGGCGCAGCGTGCAGCGCGTGCCGACCCCAAGCACGCTGTGCCCCACAGCCTGCTCGGCAAGCTAGCAGAGGCAGCAGGACAGCTGGCGGCAGCCGAACAGCACTACGAGGCAGCACTAGCAGCAGAGCCGAGGCATGCACCCAGCCTGCAAGCGCTGGCGCTGCTGGCGTCGCGGCAGGGGCGCACCAATGCTGCACGAGCCGCATTCCAGCGGGGCATTGAGGCCTGCCCCGAAAACGCGCCACTGTACCAGGTGCGGGAAATGAGAGGTTCTTGTGGATGTCGAAATATCATGGTTTTGTATTGCATGCCTGAGTGGTCCTAGCGGTTGCGTGCCCACGCCTTGGTTGCATTGCCGTGCAAGAAGCGTGCAGCTGCGTGGCACAGGCATGGCGCAGGCCCCTACTCTCCCATGCAGCCCCGAACACTTGGCTCCCTCTTTGCCCGCCTGCCCAGGGCTGCTGCCTGCTGCCGTGTTTGAGTGGAAGCGTCTGGGAAACTTTTTTTGTCTTTGCCCACCTGCGCAGGCGGCCGCCGTGTTTGAGTGGAAGCGCTTGGGCAACTACGGCGCTGCTAAGAAGCTCTTCCGGGAGGGGCAGGATGCGTGCCTGCCCCACGCCCCGCTGCTGGCCGCCCATGCCAAGTGAGCTCCCAGCTGCAGCTGGCAGCAATGAGGTTGGGGTGTCTTGACCTTCTATGGCCTGTCAGCAGGGCTTGGCATGGAACTGCCCTCTGGTTCGCACGTCTCCTCCTGCGCCTGCCCTTCCACCAGGATGGGGGTGCAGGGGGTGCCAAGCCCGTGCGTCGGTCGCAGCCTGGCAGAAGCGCGCAAGCGCCTCAAACATGCATTGTGCCGCTCTGCCTGGCTGTCGTGTCGCTCGCCTGACTGGCTGGCGTGTGCATCCGTGTCGGCAGGATGGAGGCTCAGCGGCGCAACCTGGCAGAAGCCCGCAAGCTGTACCGCCGGGCGCTGCAGGTGGGCGGGCGCACAGTGTGTTTGTGCTCCCACGATCAGTCTTGGAGCCTGTGCTGCGCGTTAATAGGTAGCTGTCGCAATAGCGCCAGCACACAACCGCTGCAGCAGTGCCTTTGAAAAGGCCCAACATTGCATGTTTCGCAGGTGGACCCCCGCCACTCCCAGAGCGTGTTGGGCCTGGCGCAGCTGGAGGCTCGGTCCGGCAACACCAGCGGAGCCCTCAAGGCAAGCAACACTTGTAGGGGTCTGATAGCTTTGCATGCACATGTTTAACAGCACTGGTTCGGCAACACCAGCGCGGCCCTCAAGGCAAATGTGCAGGACCGTGCTGCGAAGTGCAACCCCAACAGTCATCTCGCGTGCTGCAGCGGCCGCCGCAGTGTAGTGGGCACATCCGCCGCGTTGTCACGCAGCTGGTCAACGCTGCGCTTTAATTGGAACTGCTTGCCGCTGCAGGTGTACCGTCAAGGGCTGGAGGCCTATCCTCGCTCAGTGCACCTGCTCTCAAGCCTGGCCCAGCTGTACACCCAGGTGGGTCGGCAAGCACTACTTGCAACTATGCCAACCGTGTGTGCATGTACGTGTGCGTGTGGGACCTCCTCAACCTCCAGCCTGGGCCAGCTGTGTACACCTAGGCAGGACGAGCCGTGGCATGCAGGGTGCTGTTGTGCAGCGCGTGTCAGATGCTGCCCGGGAGTTATGCCTTCGGAGCATCACACAGCACGGATGAGAGGCACAGCCTTTGCTGCTTGCTCTGACCGCCCGTCTGCTGTTCCTACAGATTAAGGACGATACCGCGGCGCGCGAGACATGGCAGCAGGTGGTTGCGCTGGAGCGCAGCAACGGCCACGCCTGCTACGCGCTGGGCAGTGCGGAGCAGAAAGAAGGGCACTGGGAGGCGGCTGAAGCATGGTACACACGTGGCTGCGACAGCAAGGGTAGGTGCAGGAGCGGGTGGGTGGGCAGGTGGGGGGCTGAGTGGGGGAGTGGCTTGGTGGCACAACGAGTGGTTGCGGCTGGGTGGGTGGGCGCGGCACGGGAGTGGGTGTAGTCATGGGCCCTGATCCTGACGGTGCTGCTGCTGCTGCCTGCACACCTGCAGACCCCAAGGGGGCGCTGCTGTGCTACGAGGGTCTGGCCGAGCTGCTGGCGTTCCAGGGCAAGGTGTGTATGCAGCCTGGTGTTTGCCTTGTCGGGGCCGACCATTTGCAAGTTACCTGGCCTTGGTTTGCTGCAAAGGCTGGCTTGAGCCCGGCCGAGATGCTGGCGTTTCAGCGGAGGGTGTGCTCTGTATCAAATACGTTTGGCCGCACCATTTGAGCACCGGGTTGTGCTGCTCGCCTGTTGGCCTCCGGGCATGCATGCTGCACCCAACTGTGCATGCGCCCTTGCACTGGTCACCGAGACCTGCTGCACCCCTCTGCGGTGCAGCCCTCAAGGGCCCGGGCCACCTTCCGCCGCGGCAGCAAGGCGCACGGTGGCAGCTCGCGCTACTACCGGCAGTGGGCCACATTTGAGAAGCGAGCTGGCGAGCTGGACGTGAGTTTGTCGACTGCAGGATATGTCCTGCGTGTTGACGATTGTTGCCGAGCCTGTTTGCGAGGGGTTACAGCCGGCCATGAGCCACGCTAGGAAGCCGGCCTTGGGAGCTGTGCACATGTTGCTCACCAAAGCAAAGGCGCTGCAGCAGCTGTGCATGGCACACGCTGTGATAAGGGAAGCATCCTGATGGATGGGAAGGCGAGGTCACCCGCCTCCCTGCTGTTGTGCAGCGCTCTGCCGAGCTGTTCAAGTGGGCGGCCAAGGCGGACCCTCGAGACGATCGCACCTGGCTGCAGGCGAGTGCCCCCTGCTGTGTGCTTGTGCTCGCGGCTGCAGCAAGCTCGCCCTGGTGCAGGCCTGCGCCCTGCTGCTGCGCGCAACAGAATGGCGCTGCACCGCACTGGAACAATCCTACACCTCTGCCGGCTCAAAGTTTGCAAGTGCAACCGATCATGCAGCTTACAAGTGCAACCTGCTCATGAGATTGATCAACACACCCGTTTGCAGTGGGGCCTGCTGGAGCGGCGGCGGGGGCGGCCTGAAGCAGCGGCAACGTGCTTCTCGCGAGGCGTCAAGGCTGCACCCCGCAACCCGTACCTCTGGCAGGTGCGCATGTCGGAGTCGTGGTCCGTGCCGAGAACAACATTGGCTTGCTGGGGGCCCTCTGGTCGTGTGGCACATGCCGGCTGCTTCAAGGGCATCTGAGTTGCGAGCCAAGCGTGTGTTGAATGTTGAAAGCATCCGGCCCGGCATCGCAGGTGTACGGCGTGCTGCTGTTTGCAGAGGGGCGGCAGGCCGAGGCCAGAGAGGTGCTGCGGCAGGGCGTGTCCTACAACCCCGCAAACCCACAGGTGTGTGCGGCGGCCTGCTTGGAACAACAGCGCGTCTTTTCACCGTTGATAGATTAAGCCTGCTGTGGTGCGCCATGCAAGTGGTGTGTCTGCCCAGCCTGCCACTGCATACCGCTGCTGCACGCAGTGCATTCCTGCGAAGCCGCCTGCTTGGGCCTGTCCGCATGGCAGTAAGCGGCCCAAGCCGCCGCCCTCCCGCAGCTGTGCATGGCAGCAGCCCACCCAAGCCGCCACCCTCCCCCAGCTGTGCATGGCAGCAAGCAGCCCAAGCCGCTGCCCTCCCCCAGCTGTGCATGGCAGTAGCCCACCCAAGCCCCCCGCCGCCCCGCAGCCGTGCATGGCAGTCACCCTCCCAGGTCGCCCCCCTCCCGCAGTTGTGCA
Organism: Chlorella sp. Dachan; assembly: GCA_006782975.1. Classification (NCBI taxonomy): domain Eukaryota; kingdom Viridiplantae; phylum Chlorophyta; class Trebouxiophyceae; order Chlorellales; family Chlorellaceae; genus Chlorella; species Chlorella sp. Dachan. The sequence goes on along the minus strand of RRZL01000022.1, from coordinate 1,695,418 downwards.
TGGAGTGGGCGCTTGCAGAGGAGGCGGCAGGGAACTGCGGTACGTTGCCTCATTTTGCTGCCCTCGGTTTGATGCCCTCTGAGCATGCGGCCCGTGCGGTTGCGACAGCAAGGTGGCACCGCACCCAACAGCCAGACAGCAAACCCGTTCTGCATCCCCATCCTTGCCTGCCCTCCCTTTCCCCTCCCACAGAGGATGCACTGCGCATCTTTGAGCAGGGCGCATCGGCTGCGCAGGAGCCGCACGCGCCGCTGCTGCAGGCCTGGGCCGCGCTGGCACGCCGCATGGGGCGTGCCGACCTGGCGGCGGCTGTGGAAGGGCAGCTGGAGGCGCTGCTGCATCCCAGTCAGCCGGCATGACAGCTTGGCTGGGGACTGCTGGTGCCGCGGCTGCACGTCAGCTCGGGTGCCTGGCGTGCGGGCAGCTGCGCCATGCTTGCCACTCGTGATGCATTTCCACCAATGCCAGTGCGTAGCATGGCGGCAGATGGTTGCTGGCCGTTTTCTATGTGGCACGAAAGTACCAGTGAGCATGAGGGCCTGGAAGCACCGCATGGTGGGAGGTTGTCAGGAGTCGTTGCGAGTCATCCCCACAGGCCAGGTGGCAGGTGTCCACATGGCCGGCGGCTGGCCTAAACACCATCGATAACGAGATGGGCATTATTCCTAGCTGCAGCAGCCCTTCACACCGCCATTATTTCTTGATCAATCCCTGCCGGCCGGCCCGTGGCGAGCGAGAGGCAAGAGATGGTGCAGACCAAGCCGACCGTGGTCTACTTCCCGTTCTGCGGTGCGCATCGCGTGTTTGATTGGTGCATCGTGCAGCCTACATGCTGCTCGCCTGCCCTGCGGCCATGACCGCTGCCGCCGCCGCCGGCCGCCGCCGCCGCCACCGCACCCACATTCTAGGGCCTTCCGTTGGCACGTGCAGGCAAGGCGGAGGCCATCCGGCTGCTGCTGGCTGCCGCGGGCGTGGAGTTTGAGAACTCAATGATCGACTTTGCGGACATGCCCACTGTCGTGAAGGCTGACCCCCAGGCCTACCCCTTCGGCCAAGTGCCGCGGTGAGTGAGCCGCAGCTTGCTCTCACTCTCACGTTCCCTGGCCATGACTAGTTGCAGCTACCAGCCGCTAGAGTCGCAGGTTTTGCCCAGCATATGAGTTGCAGCTGCCAATCCTTTGAGCGCGCTGTCGCCGGCAGCCTGTGCTCTGTCGCACGCCTGGGCCGCGGGCAGTCTGCCCATCCCTGTGCTGGTGCTTATCCCGCTGCCGCAGCTACTTTGACGGCGAGGTGGACCTGGTGCAGTGCCAGGCCATCCTGCGCCACCTGGCCCGCTGCCACGGCCTGGCGGGGGCCAGCGTGCAAGAGGCAGCGCTGGTGGATGTGCTGCTGGAGGGCATTTCCGACCTGTCGAACAAGATTATGCCGCTGATCTACATGCCCGACAAGCAGGTGGGTTTGGGAGTGCGGTGGCCGTCAAGCTGCACACCATTGCATCGCCGGGGCAGCACGCATCACTGCCTGCGTGCTTGCACCTATGATCAGCTAGCCGTAACTAATTAACTAACTAGCTCGCGCGCCAGGCACCCAGCACCATGCCAGCCTGTTTTCCACCGCGCAGACTGAGGAGGCTGCCCGTGAGCACTGGGCCACCCACGTGGCGCCCGAGGGCGCAAACGGCGCTGGAGTGGGGGGCGCGCACGCGCTGTTCCTGCAGCGTTTCATCGAGCGGCACGGCAAGGTGAGCTGTGTGGCCTGGGGTTGGGCATTGAACTACAGTATGAGAGCTTCCTGTAGCACTGTGTGGAGCGGCAGGGCGCTGGGCGAGTGTCACTGCTACATGGCCGCCTGGCCGGGTATGCGCCATTGAACGCATGGAACTGTGGGGGCTGCTAAGCACGGCTGCAGCCTGCGGCACCGTGCAGCACGTGGGAGCTGCATCTGTTGGCTCCAGTACCCGCAACCGTCGCCTCGCTCGCACACAGGCGTGCCTTGCCCTTCCAATCATCCCCAACAGGACGGCTTTGCCGTGGGCGGCACCCTGACGGTTGCGGACATCTCCCTGTTCTACCTGACTGACCTCTACGTCCGGAAGTATGGCGGAGAGTTTGAGGCAACTTACCCCGCCCTGACGGCACATCATGGCAAGATCGCGGCGCTGCCGCGCATCGCCGCCTACCTGGCCGGCCCGCTGCGCCCCGCCAAGTGAGCGGCGGCAGGCAGTGCGTGGGCACGCTACAGCATGGTGCGAGTGTGTCTCTTATGGTAGAGCGCAGTAGATTGGGCCTTGCTGAAGCACCACAGTTGAGGTGCAACGAGGGGCTTCCTTGCACGGGAGGCCCGCACAGCTACACACCACGCGTTGGTGACCATACCTTTGCAACCCCGCAGCGAACGCAGCACCCTGCCCTGTCTTTTGATAAATTCACGCAAGATAACGCGTGCAATGCCACTGCTCTGCAATAATCTTTTGCAATGTCTAGCACGATCATTCTGCAGCTGCAATGATACGTTTGCACCATGTGCGCGCACCGCGAAATCGATTGCTCCTATTTTTTGAGTGTCAACACATATGTGTGCCGATCATGCGGCTCCGCGCAAGCGAGGGCACGTATGATGGCAGTGGGCATGCGGCAACCTCACATGCGTAAGTGCAGCTGTTGCCTGCGGGAGCAGCATCTGGTCAACGCCCCGCAGGCGCAGCGCAGCAGCGCCGAAATGCAGGCACTGTTGACGCGATGTGGTGTGCCAGTTGCGCTCCAAAAGACCAAGTCAAGCGATCCGAGCTTTCATTCGCGGGGCCCCGTTCACCCCATGCCGGCCGTCACGGAGAAAAGCAACTCGCGCTCGCTAAAAATGGTGCAGCTGAAGGGCACGGTTGTCTACTTCGATGCGAGGGGTGAGACAGAGACTCAAGAGATCGCCGCGATCATGTAACCTGGAGCCCGCACTCATGCTGTTACTGCTGCCGCTGCCGCCGCCGCCGCCGCCCGCCGCTGCCGGACGTGCCGGCAAAACGGCGGCAGCCTTCCAAACCACCCATTCCCCTGCCCCGTCCGCCTGCAGCCAAGGCGGAGGCGATCCGGCTGACGCTGGCCGCAGCAGGAGTGGATTTTGAGAACAAGTTCCTGGCTCATGCTGACTTGGCAACCGAGGTCAAGGGCCGACCTGCTGAGTACCCATTTGGGCAGGTCCCTCGGTGAGCATCCTTGTGCATGCCAGCAGTCCGGCCTGGATGCTCTTTGTGCGGCACGCGAGTTGTTGGGCAGCACACACTGCATGGTAGCCGCAGCCATGGCGCATGCCTTGCTGGCCAACCCTGCTGTTCCGGCGGCAAGAATGAGCAGCTTAAGCTCTGCGCACACCCGTTCCCGCAGTTACTTTGACGGCGAGGTGGACCTGGTGCAGACGCACGCCATCCTGCGCCACCTGGCCCGCCGCCACGGCCTGGCGGGGGCCAGCGTGCAAGACGCGGCGCTGGTGGATGTGCTGCTGGAGGGCATTGCCGACTTGAAGGGCAAGATTGTGCCTCTGGTGTACCGCCCCAACCTGCAGGTGGGTATGGAACACCCACGTGGGTGCTGGGGATGAATGACTCTCATCCGCTTGCTGCTGTTGCCTGCCGGGTCAGAGCCAAGCAGCACTGCGTTGTGTGTGCTGCCCCACCTGGGTCGCCACGTGCTTCACGTGTCTGCTCCAATGCTGCCGTACTCCATTCCCAACTCACCACAGACGGATGAGGCGAAGCAGGAGCACTGGGCCCTTCACGTGGCGCTAGAGGATCTGAACGGCCCAGATGTGCGGGGCGCGCACGTGCAGTACCTGCAGCGCTTCATTGAGCGGCATGGCAAGGTGGGCTGGCACTGTGCAGGACGCCCAGTATCCAGCTTGCTGGCCGGATGATGGCGCCTCTTACCCAGGTTGGCAGTGCAGCTGCAGCAGCCGCAACTAGATGGGCGCAGCACCACATGCCTCTGCTGCTACCAACTTCTCGCAACTTCCCCGCTCCTGCACTTTGTCCCCAACAGGACGGCTTCGCCGTGGGCGGCGCCCTGACGGTTGCGGACATCGCGCTGTACGACCTGACTGAATTTTACATCCGCAAGTATGGCGGCGGAGAGTTTGAGGCGGCGTATCCAGCCCTGGCAGCGCATCATGCAAACATTGCGGCACTGCCACGCATTGCCGCCTACCTGGCCGGCCCGCTGCGCCCCGCCAAGTGAGCGGCGGCAGGCAGTAAGAGCACAGCATGGCAGGCCTGCAAGCAGGGCACCGTCGCCAAGCTGCTGCGGCAGTGAACAGCGCTATGTGCCTGCAATTCCACTTTGCTCCGCAGTCTTACAGTGGGTGCTGATTGTGTCAATGCTAATGGTTGCTCAAAGTCACGAGCTGCTACCGGCTGCATGGCACTTGAGCTGCGCCACAACGGGGCGCGGCTCCATGCTCCTCTCAGGCCCCAGTTTTGACTTTACACTCGCGCAGGCAGTCGAAATAGGTTTTGGCCGCGGGGGGCTTGTTGAAACGGTACCTGCATTGAAGACAGGGACATGCTGGCAAGCAGTCAGCACATCATGAGGATGTGGGTGTTGGGTTCAAATCACCGGCAGCGGCAGCAGCAGCGCCACAGTGGTGGCGAGTTGACACAACCAGTGAGCAGCAGCAGCAGCAGCGGCGGCGGCGGCAGCAGCAGCGGCGGCAGCAGCGGCAGCAGCGGAATGCCACTCACGCCACATTCAGGCCAGTCGTGTAGTGCCGGTTCATGACCTCGTACCTGCGCGAGGCAGGGCAGGGTTGGGAGAGTCAAGGCAGCCAGCCAGGCACAACCTTTCACCCAATGCATGCCGCCTGCCTCCCCAAGGAACCCTGGGGTCGGCGCATGTATGCGCCGCAGCAGGTTGGCGCATGCATGCCGCGGCTGCCTGAGGCACAGAGCTCCAGGCCGGTTTGCTTCACTCCACAACGCTACTTGGGCCTCGGTTTGGTTGCTGAACCCAAGTCGCGCCAGGCAGGGCGGGCAGCACACACGAGGCTGGGCCCCTAGTGGGCTGGCGCTGAGCTGTTCCACTAGACTTGGCTAGGCAGCACACACGAGGCGGCAGCCAGCTCACATGTAGTTGACATTCAGCACCTCGCCTCCCTGGTCGGCAAACAGGTAGAACAGGGTGTCCACCTGTGGCAACCGGACGAAGCGGAGAGCGGAAAACACGAGTAAGGCGCGAGGATGTAAGGTAGCAGCAAGTTACAAACAGGTAGAACAAGGTGTCCACCTGTGGCAACGGGTGAGGCGGAGAGTGAAAAACGCCAGTTCAACACGGGCTTGGGCAGTAGCACGTTGCTAACCCTGTTGTAAACAGGAAGAACAGAGCGTCCGCCTGCACCGGGATCAGCTTGGCATTGCCGCAAGCAGGTTGCAAAGGCACCATCCTCAGCCAGCTGGATTGCTCACCAGGTGCGGCGCCAGCTTGATGCCCATCACGCGCTGCACTCGCGCACCAACCAATCACCTTGGAAATACACCAACCTCCGCCAGCTGCATTGTGGATTGTGTGCATTGCTCACCAGGTGCGGCGCCAGCTTGATGCCCATCACGTGCTGCACCGTCCACGCAAACTCCTGCCGCCCCACGCGCCCGCTGGTGTTCAGCTGGAACTCAAGGGCAACTGCGGGTGGCAGACGGCTAGATGGACACGTGATGGGCATGTCAATTCCCCCATCGGTGCAACTCTGTGGGCAGGCAGTTGGATCGGGCATGGGCTGCATGTGAACTTTCAGCTTGAGCCGGTTTGCAGCGCCAACACCTGCCTCACCCGAGAGCAGGTGCAGCTGGCGCCACATGTCCCGGAACTGCTTGAACTCGGCAAAGGTGACGCGCTGGGAGGCCAGCGCGGGCGGCATGGCCTGCAGCAGGCGGGTAGGGAGAGGCATGCAGCCTGATGTGATGGCCCACGAGTGGGCCGCCTGGACTGCCACAGCGCAGTGTTGACCCGCACAAGCAGCTGCCCCCCACTGCAGCCGTCCCTCCTTACTAGCAACAGCCAGCCCAGCCCCACATGCCTGCGTTTTGTCTAGATACAGATCGACGTGCTTTAACCGCGCACACGACACCACGCTGTGCGCAAAGTCGCGGCCGCTGATGGAACCCTGCGGGCGTGCAGGGCAGGCCTGGCAGAACTGAGCAGGCGCACGGCGACAGGCGGTTACGCACTGCTAATGGCACCCATCAACAGAGCTGTACGGGCAGGCAGGTTCTGCTGATTGCTCCCTTGTTCTGCTGGTTTCTCCCCTGCTCTGGTAAATGCATCCGTGTTGCTGCTGACCAGTCCCCTGCTCTGCTGATTGCTCCCTTGTTGCTGCCAGTCCTAGTACCCCAGCCGTACCTGGTGCTGCCAGTCGTAATACTCAAACTCCAGCCGCAGCAGCTCCTCCCGCAGGTCGCAGATGAACTGCCGGAACGCTGCCTGCATCCGGGAGGAAACTGCAACCAGGGCTCAGCCTGGCTTAACAAAGGCAGAGGCATGGGCAGGGCAGCGGCAGCGGCAGCGGCAGCGGCAGCGGCAGCAGGGGCAGCAGAGCTCACAGTACCCGGGCTGCCCACACAGACCAGGGGGGCATCTGGGCACGCACCAGGCTGAGCGATTTGCGGCCGTCCTTGCCGAAAAACACAACCATCAGGCCGTGCAGGTCGCTCCTGCAGGCATGCAGACCCAGGCAGTTGTGTTGGCGGAGATGTAGCTGCGCCTGGCCCACACTCTAGCAGCACGCAGCACGTTTGCAAGCTTACACCTGCCGACAGAATCATGCACTGCACACTCACTCGGTAGTGCCCGCGCTCTTGCGCAGCGAGACGCTGGGCCGGGCCGCCTGCGAGTGCAGAGCGTTCAGCAGCTGCGAGAACTCGTCTCGGCACACGGACCCGCTGCCGTCTGCAGGAGGGAGAACAGCAGCGTGGGCAGCTTCAGCATCCAACTCACATGCACCAGGCAATCTAACGCACAATGCGGCCTCCTGCGGTGTGCCCTGCTTCAGCATCTGACACACATGCACACGGCAACCTCCGCAGCTTGCAATCAGCAACCGTGGGTGCGGGACGTACCCCGGTCGATGATGCGGAACGCCACCTCCACGTCCGTCAACGGGATGGACAGCAGCGTCTGGTGAGGGGCAAGGCGCAAACGTATATTTTGAATTTGAAGCATTGGGAGTAGGTGCAGGAGGTGCCGGATCGGCATCTGTCATGCACATGCCGTTCTGAGGCCCGTCCGAGTGTGTATGCCTGCAGCTGTCAGAGCGTCCGCTGCAGCGCTCATCCAGCTGGCCCCCTCATCCCGCGCCCGGGGCGTATTCTTCCTTCCTTCCTTTCTTTAGTTGCCAGTTGCAGCGCTCACCTGAAACAGCAGGTACTCGTCAAAGTTGACGCGGTCATCCCCGTCCATGTCAAACTGGCGGATGAAGGCGGAGGCCTGCGCACACGGGCGGGAAGGTTGGGCCTAGTGGGCTGGCGCTAGGCTGTTAAACTAGACTAGACTAACGTGGGGCGGGCGGGTGCACGGGCAGAGGTTCGTGGGAGCTGGCTGGGTGGTTGTGGCAGCAGCGCACTTTGCAGCAGGCACGCCAGGACCTTTGTGGACAGTCCTTGCACCAATCCCACCACCCAGAGTCCCCATCACCCGGGCCCTCACCTCCTCGTTTGCCACTTTGGGGCTGGGCTCGCCCGGCAGGCTGCCCGCCCGGACTACCTCACTGCCTTCAGGCGGGAACACTGGCACCACACTGCAGGAGAGAAGCAGGCGGCAGGCTCAGCAGGCACTAGTTGGTTGGTGTGGTTGCATCGGCCGCAGCGGCGGGGTCGCTGGCCACGCTGCAGTCGCACGCCCGGTTTGCCATCCGGGCCGAAAAACGGCACACATCCAGCCACACCTGCGCATCATGTCCCCTGCTGTCATGGTGAACACCTTGCCGCCCCGCTGCGATGCAAAGTACTCAAACACCTGCAGCGGCAGACAGCCCAGATGTACAGCCTTGCATCCGGGCCTGCAAGTGCAGCCCAGCGCCCACTGCCACACACCGCTCGTGGATGCACTCCGCAGAGATGCAGCGGCAGAGTGCGAGCTTCCTGTGCCACCTGGCAATCCGGCAATCCGCACCATGTGCCACATGCCAGCACCCACCTTCTCCGGCGGCGACAGCTCGCGGATGCGCTTTTCATACTTGAAGAACAGGCGGCGGCGCTGGTCCAGGCTCATCAGCGAGAATCCCTGCTGGGTGTGTATGGTAAACCACGCACGCCAGGTACAGCACAGCGATGAGGTGTGCATGCTGGCGCAGGCGGTGCAGCGGCTGCAAGGTGATGCGAGGTCACCACCCTGGCTGTGCGGCGTTGCCGCCTCGCACCTTGTCTGCATCCGGCGGGGGCGGTTGCGCCTCCTCCGCCCGCCCTACTGATGCGCTGCCCGCCAGGCCCAGCAGCGCCGCAAACGCGAGCTGCCAGCTGCTGCTTGCATGCTGCGAAGCGGGGCAGGGCTCTGCCGCTGTTGCCGCCGCCGCCGCCGCTGCCGTGCCGCCGCTGGTGTGGTGCAGCGCTGCGCTTGCAGCCGCCGGTAGCTGCTCCCAGCCTCTCACGCCGCCGTGCAGGCGCCGCAGCAAGTGCGCCGGGCCCTGCCGCAGCATAGGGCGGTGCAGCGGGGGTATCGGCGAGATGGGCGGGGCTGCAACACAAGTCAGGCAGTCCTGATCGTTCCGTGGAGTGCCTCTGATATCGCCGATGCGAGATGGCAGAGTGGGTGCCGGCGGGGGAATGCGGCGTTGCAGCCCGGCATTCTTTGCCCGCCTGCGCCTTGTTTCGCAGCTCTCGGGTGCATGTTTGGCTCTTTGTCAAGCTCTCCAGCTCACAAACCGCCCCCGGAGCCCTAGCTCGGCTCAAAATGGCTGCCCAGGAGCCGGACGGGGCGGCCGCCGAGTTGGAGGCACTGCTGGAGCAGGACGAGGCGACAAGGGTGGGCGGGGGCGGCCAAACCTCGCGCCCGCCTTGGTTGGTTCTTGGACCGCGCCTCCCCCTTCGCAGGCGCCCGCAAGCGCCTTTAAGTGCTCCGCACCCACCCAAACACCCACACCGCAGGCCCTAGACGAGGCGGCGCGGCCCAGCTCTGCCGCCGCCGGCGCATCGCCGCCGCCGCCGCCAGCGCGCCTCGAGCACGCACGCGCAGCATACGGGAGCTTGCAGCGCGCCGCCCTACGAGCCGTCGCAGACCTTGCGACGCTGCAGGCACGGGTGGCACAGCTGCTGGGCCAGCTGGGCGCACTGGCGGCGCAGCGCACCGCCGCGGAGCACGGCTTTAGTGACCCGGTGCAGCTGCTGGACAAGTGAGGCGGGGCGTCTCGTTGTGGACTGTGGGCAGTTGTGCCGGTCAAGAAGCTTGCTGCAAGCAGCACGATTGCTCACGGCGTTGCGTTTCGCATATGTCATCAATCATCATTGAATGCTTGGGCCCGTGCCGCTGCTACCTGCTTACCACCGCAGGTTTCGGGAGGACCGCGACGAGGCACAGCGGCAGGTGGGTGCTAGCATCAGGCAGCTGCTTGTCAAGCGGTTGACAGGGATGCGTGTGCGTTGTCACAGTTGCGACAAGTTCCCAGCTGCAAATGAGACCACCTGCTGCAAAGCACCCACACCCGGTCGTCCCTCGCGCACAGGCGGCAACGGCGGCGGATGCCGAGGAGGAGGCTCACAAGCAGGCGGCAGCCCTGCAGCAGCGCCTGGCGCTGCTGTCCGGCAAGCTGAACGAGGTGGAAGAGGAGCGGCGGGCGGAGCTGGCGCCCAGCTTACGAGCGGCGCGAGACGATGTGGCGCTGCTGCGCAGGTGCGACGATTGCCGCGCCTGCAGGACTGCTGGTTGCGTCCGAGAGCAGCACGCGCTGCGCGTATTGCTGCAGCACCTGCTAGCTGAGCTATGCTTGCTTACTGGTGAGCTGCACGAGGTAGTAACGATGTATTAAGCCGCATTTTTATCTCTGCAGCCAGCTGGAGGGTGAGGGCGCCAAGGCAGCGGCCGCCCGTGCGCAAGCGTCCACCCTGACTGCCCAGCTGGAGACGGTGCGCCTGCGGCTTTGTGCATGCAGGCCGCAGAATGGTGCATGCGCGCGTTGCTCTCGCAACTGTGCTTTTCAGCTGGCATCCACCTCCTTTGCTCGTTCCACTCCCACCCCGTCCGGCAGCTCCAGCTGGACATTGAGCACCTGAGGGCTGCCCTAGATGAGGAGCGGGACGCCGCCAGCAAGGCGGACAGTGCTCCTGGCCGGGCGCGGCAGGCAGCCGATGCGGCAGTTGCGGCGCTGCGTGCGCTGCGGGAGGAGGAGGCCGAGCTGGCGGCGCAGCTGCGGAGCTGGGAGGCAGCTGAGGCGGTGTCTGCACAGGCGAGCGGCTGCAATTGAACAATGATGCATGCTGGTTGCTTGCATGTGGATGGCTGGGCGTGGCTGGAGCAGCGGCACAGCGGCGGGGCAGCGCATGGTTGAGCCCCAAGCTCTGTGCCAGGCACCTGCCGGACGGCAGCGCCTGAGCAGCACTGCTGCTGCTGTGCTGTGCAGGAGACAAAGGAGGTGGTGCAGCAGCACGCCGCCGCGGCCAAGGCGTGCGACAAGCTGCGCAACCAGATCGCGGTGGGTTGCTGGCGGGGCTGTGTTTGGCCGGCTGCTGCGCAAACTGAGCATGAGTTCACATCCAGCGCCAGCCGCGTGTTGCAAAGAAGCGCGGCTGCTCTACGACCTACCGAGAACTCTGCCTTGCAAGCTTTGCACTTGCTTCTCCGCCGCTGCAGGTGCGGGAGCGCGCTGCGGACGAGGTGTCTCGCGACATCGAGATGGCCAAGGTGGAGGCGGAGCGCCTGCTGGCGGAGCAGGTGGCCTGGGACATGGAGGTGAGCTGGCATGCCGCCCATGGCAGCATCTGCAGATGCTGAACTGCAGATGCACCCAGCTGCAGATGCACAGATGCACCCAGCTGGGTGGCGGCGCAGCAGTGGCGTGCGCGGTGGTGGTGGAGGAGGAGCGTGCTGCTTGCAGGGCGCGCTCTCCTCCCTGCTGCCTCTCACCACTCGGTGCTCTGTCGTCAACCGATCGGAAGGTGGAGAAGAAGAAGGCTGATGCCAAGCGCGAGGGCGAGGGGGTCCGCTCCGAGCAGCGGGGGCGGGAGGTGTGCCAGCGCCGCCTGAACCGTGCTGAGCTGGAGTCGCGGCAGCTGGCGGGCGAGCTGCCTGGCCTGCACGCCGCGGTTGCCAGCCTGGCGGCGGCGCTGGTGGGGGAGCGGAAAGCAGCGGAGCGTGAGGCGGCGGAGGCGGCGCGGCTGCAGGGCGAGGTGGCGGGCATGGTGCAGCAGGTGGCGGGCGAGAAGAAACTGGTGAGCTGCTTCATGCAGGCTTTTGGCAAAGCCTGCCCCCCGCCAGTTTGCTGGGTTCGATTGATGCGGAAAGGCTGCAGGTCGTAAAGCCGTTGTATCCCATGAGTCTCGCATGGCCCACCACCACCACCACTCAGCCTGCAAACAGGCATGCATCTGCCGCATGTGGGCGCTGCTCACCCTCCCTCCCAATGCGCACCCCTGCCTTGCTACAGACGTCGGTGCAGGAGGCCCTGTTGGCGGCCAGCCTGGCGGAAGTGTGGCAGGTGGAGGAGGACGCGGCGGCGCTGCGGGTGGGGACGAATCATACCTCGCTGCCGCTTGCTCCTGCTGCTGTCCTGGCACGTGCGCTGTCCTGGCACCTGCGCAAGACAGTGTGCACCTGCCGCAGCGGTGCTCCCGCCTTGCTGCCTGCCGTCCACCTGCTGATCATCCGGCTTTGTTCTGCCCTGCTGCACCTCGGCAGGCGGCGGCAGCTGAGCGGGACAAGGCGATACGGGGTGCCATGTCGCAGCGTGACGCCGCCGTGCGCTTCCTCAACCAGCGCCTGCAGAGGTGAGGGGCAGCATGAGAGACTGTGATAGAGGTTGTGACTGGCCGCTCTTGCCCCATGCTGGCCCTCCTGGGCAGCTGCCACAAGCTGGTCCACAAACCGCTGGCCTGCGTCATTTGATGAGGATGATTCACCCGTAAGCTGCCTCGATGTTGGAATCGCTTGAAGCGCAGGCCGGCCCCGCTCCACTGCTGCCCTCTGTCCCTGCAGGCTGGCGGAGGTGATCAGCGAGGCGGAGGCCAAGGATGGGGAGGTGGAGGAGCTGGACAAGAAGAAGGGAGAGGCGAGCACATGAGGCAGCATTTCTTGGGGCTTGAGTGGTGCTAGTCATGCCGCAATGTAGCGTGTGTGTTGCGAGCCATGCCACAATTTAGTGCTGCGTGCATTGCGGGCATGTCAACCTGCGCAACACTGGCGCATGCTGCCAACCAAGCTGCACTTCTGCCCTTTTGCTCGACCCGTCGCCTCGCGACTTGCGTGACCTGTGCTCCCTGACAGACATGCCAGCTTGCTGATGCGTGCTCCTCCAAGCGTGCTGTGGCTGCAGGTGCGGGCGGCGCACCGCGACCTGCGCGACCTGTGCTCCCTGATGGGCGGCCAGATGGGGCGCTTCCGCTCCCTGCTGGAGTACGCGGGCAAGAGCGCTGAGGACCTGCGGGACCGGGTGAGGTAGCTGCATGTGTGGAACATACCTGTATGTACTTCAGCGCTACCCTGCCACGCCCCCCACGGCAGTTGAATGGTCAGGTGGGCACAAACAACACACTCCCAAGCAAGGTGTGGACGCTGCACATGGCATGCCTGCAGGTGCGCGCAGCCGAGGAGGAGCTGACCTCTGTGAAGCAGGCAGCAGACGGCCGCGCCAGCGAGGCGCGAGGAGCGGAGCGGGCGCGGGCGGCAGCGCAAGCCGACAAAGCGCTGCTGGCCGCCCAGCTGGCAACTCAGCGGCTCAAGGCGGCTGCAGCAGCGGAGGCAGCAGATACGGCAGCCATCGAGCGGGGCCTGCTGCAGCGAGGAGCAGAGGAGGCGCAGGAGGCTGTGCAGCGTTTGACGGCCAGCAAGGCGGGCGCTGCGGCGGCCAAAGCGTCTGCGCAGGTAGGTGGGAGGGTGGAGGGTGAAGGCCCAAGAGCCGAGCCCCACCTGGCTGAAGCAAGGTTGAGGTCTGCCGCAATGGCGCGCCTGTTGCAAACCATGCATGGCATGCAGTCGTGACTGTGTTTGCTTTGGGTGCACTGTGTTGTGCCTGGCAGGCGGGGCTTCTGGAGCGGGACGAGGAGCTGTGCGGGCTGTACGAGCGCTCGGCGGAGCTGCAGAAGGACATTGATGCGGGTGGGTGGACAGTCGATTTGCTCGTGTAGCGGGGCTTGTGGCGGAGTGGGGCGCCGGTGTGCGGGTTTGTCCCCAGGCATGGCTTCAGATGGCTTGGCAAGTTGCGTCTTACCGCAAGGTTGCCCTGATTGCACCAGTCCGGTCGTGTGGCCTCCCCCGCCGCAGGCACGCTGGCGCTGCAGCAGTGCGACGACGACATGCGCATGCTGCAGCTGGAGGTGGGTGAGCTGCAGCGCCGCCTGCACGCCACCCACAAGACGGCGCCGGATGTGGTGGCCTACGACCGACAAATTGCCAGCCTCAAGGCGGAGGTGCTGCGGGCGCGCAAGTGAGTGCATTGCTGCGGGTGGGTGGTTGCTTCAGTGTGGCTGGACACGTTGGTCAGCGGCACTAGACTATCGGCATGCGTGCAGAGGATGGCTGCATGCCTGTACAACCAGCAACGGTGTGTGACTATTTTGCGATGCTCCTGGCCACTCACTTGCCTTGCAGGGAGGCGGAGACGTTTGGCGCAGCGCTGGAGTCGCCCCAGGACTGCCCCGACCGCTGGCGCGTGCTGCCAGGTGCGTCACGCTAGTGCATGTCTGCTGCTTTATGTTGAGCTGCGGTGGCTGACCTTCTCGCATACGTGGGCGCGGCCACCACATCGGTGGGCGCTCGTGCCGCCTGGCTGCCAGCCAATGCTGGGTGCACCCTCCCAACACCTGCAACCCCTTGCCACAGCAGGCAAGGACCGCTGGCACCTTGCACCTGCCCCCTCGGTTGCTCAGGTCTGGCCGCTTGTTTCCCCACACCTCCTCCTACCAGGCAAGATTCCAGTCAAGGAGGACCTGTCCGCCCGCATCGGTCAGATTGAGGAGCGGCTGGCGGCACGGCGCGACTTGGCTGCCCAGGCGAGTTTGCGCTCACACCAGGGGGGGCGGTTTTGGTGCAGGGAGGGGAGGCATGAGCCGTCGCGGTTGCAGGCTGGCTGCCCCGGTATGAGCCGCACCGTGCATGATCACTGCCACACTGGTGCAGAAAGAATCTGTGCTGGACGAGCTGGAGCGGCTGACAGAGGGGCTGGTGGCGCAGGCCCGCGCCTCGCACGACCCCGCCTTGGACCTCAGGTGTGCACCAGCTGATGGTTGCACACTGACGGTGCACAGCGTGCCGCACTGGTTTGAGGTCAGTCTGCCCTGATGCAGGTGCGCAGATGGCGCCCCTCTAGGATCCTGTTTACCTTTACCTCACAACACCATTGCCCTCCTGCAGCCTGTGCATGAACGAGGTGCGGCGGCAGCAGGCGGCGGTCACTCGCCGCATGATGGCCACCGTCAGCGAGCTGTCGCTGTACCAGGTGCGCTGGGCGGCGGTGCCTCGGTGCAAAAAGGGGGCGTTAGTTGTGCATGCAGAAGCACAGCGGTTTCGCCGGGGAGGATGCGTGCCCCACACCGATGTTGCGATACGCACGCGGAATGCGCATGCAACTGCGTGATGCCGCTGTTACGCTGGACTTAAGCGGAGATTGGTTTTCTGGCCCCTGCCTCCAGGCGCTGTCGCTCAAGTTCTCGGCTGACCGCGATGCGCTCAAGTTGGAGCTGGCGGCCGCCAAGGCTGCTGTGGCGGCGGGGCGGCCACCCACCGCCGGCGCTGACCAGGTGGGCCCAGCCAAGTTGGCTACACAAGATCATGCTGGGTGGTGTGCATCCTGCCTGATCAGTTGGCTGTGCCCCTTGTCTTTGCCCAGTGCGTCAGAGCCGGGGAAGGCGGGCAGGCACCCCTGCCTGCCTCCATGCTGTGTGGCTTGCAGCAGCCATGTCCTGCACTTACGCCCGTGTCTGAGTGTAACTCTCGAGCTCATGCAAACCGCCCGCAGGAGTTTGAGCGGATGGAGCGAGACCGAGCGGCAGAGGCGGAGGTGCGGGCGCAGGCGGCGGAGCTGCGCCAGCTCAAAGCCGCCGGCCTGCTGGGTGCTGTGCGCTCCACCGCCACCCCTCGCCCGCTGGCCTACACCGCGCCCCCTGGGGAGGATGGCGAGCCGGTTTACAAGCCCTTCCCAGCAGCCTTCAAGCCAGCTAAGGCGGCAGACCCGCCGCCGGCAGTCGCGCTGGCGGCGGCACGGCGGGGGCAGCGCGAGGCGACAGTAGCAGTGCCAGGCAGCCCGGTGACACTGCTTGCTGGAATTGCTTAAATGTGATGTTTCAGGGAGTCATGTAACTTAGAAACCCATGGCAGGCCGTGCGCTTTTATTCAGCCGTTAGTTCAGGTTGCACCCTTACTGGCTCTTGTGCCGCCCGGCCTCGGCGCCCAGAGCTGTGGAGCTGTTGGTCTATTTGTCGTTGCTTGGCAGCAGCGGTGCTGCAAAGTTTGCCGTTGGTTACGCGACGCCGCGATTAGCATTCCAGCTGGAGCACATTGGCACATTCATGCGGCGGAGCCTTGTGCCATGGTTGTTGCCGGGTGCTGCCTCACGGCTTGCTGGGCTGCTGGCCACCACTGCTCGCCACGCCGTGCCACAGCATCCAGCCATTCCAGATGGCGTCACGTGCACTAACGATAACAATGCTGCCGAGCAGCATCTGTGTGCCCGCATCCAGCCACTTGGCCGCGGAGGGGAAGGGCACAATGCCGCTGACACCGATCAGGGTGTAGCCGACCAAATTGGCTGCCCCGATGCCAAACATGTAGCCACAGAAGCGCAGCGTGAACTTCCGGCACAGGCGGCGCAGGTCCGCTATGACCTCAGCCGGCTGTGGCAGGCAGGGAGCAGGAGGCAGGGAGCAGGGTGGCAGTGAGCTGGGCTGCCTGCAGCTGGCGGCGTTGCAGCGAGCCCCACCAATAAAAAAGCCACATCCAGGTGGTGAATTGGTCATGGCCAGGCAGGGACATGTGGGCTTTCCTCCATGCACCCATCACGGAGAGACCAAGCGCAGGCAGACGCATCCCAGCTCACCTCCTTGTGCTGGCACAGCTCCCCAAACGCCTGCTTGGCCTGCTCGTCCACCACCTTGCAGGCGGCCGCAGCCATGAGCGCCGCCAGCCCCAGCTGCACCGCCCACCACTTCTGCGCCTCCACTGCCGCACTGGCCGCCCTCACAGCTCCTGCTGTGCCTCCTTGATGGCAGCCCAGCTGCCGATGCCGTTGCCGCTGCTGGTCGCCGCCAGCAGGTGGAGCAGCGCCTGCCGCGCCGCCTTGGCGGCATCCCAGCTGCCGATGCCGTTGCCACTGGTGGCCGCAGCCACAGGGCGGCACACGCGTGCTTCAGCCCGCAGCTGGCTGCGCCCAAAGCCGGAGGGCTGAGCTACGGCGGAATGAGAACGGCGTGCCCCGGAGCGCTGCGGCAGTGGGCGTGCGGCAGCCGTGCCGCATGCCGCGCTCGACAGGGCCAGCACGCGCATGCTGCAAAGAGAGGCAGACGGGAGCGTTGCTGACGCAGATGTGAGACACGACGGGGCATGCCAGGAGGGTGACGAAGCACAGCGGCGGCGGCTCCGCCGGCACAGGCAGCGCCGCCATGCCTGAGCTGACTGGGACGTGCGCGCAACCAGCCCTGCAGGGCCCTGCTGTGGCTTGGGCCCAGGCTTGGCAGCTGAAGGCAGCAGGCAGGCCCTGGCAGGCTCCACTCACCTGGCGAGCGGGCTGGGCGGCACCAGCGCTGCAGCGGAGTAGGCCAGACGGCGATCAGAGGGGTTGGAACACCTGGAATTGATGGAGGGGAGCTGAAGGTAAGTTTGGGCCGCCCAATCTTCCATGCGGCCGCGAGCGCCGGGCGGCATGGACGGCGCCCGCCCAGGGCAGCTCTGCTTTTTTGTGTCCACATTTCTTGGGCTCTGCCCAGCCCTCGATCGCAGCCTCGGACTAAATGGCCACGGGGCTGGGCACCAGGCTGGGCTTTCGCCCGGCCCCCCGGCCTGTCCTCCACCCGGCCCTGGCGGCGCCAGGTCGCTCCTCCGGGTTACATGCGCGTGCTGATCTGCCAGGGGCGCCTGCTCGTGGCTGCTTGCTTGCTGCCAGCAACTTTGCAAAGTCGTTCTTCACGCTGGAGCCCCACACGCCCCCCTGCCACCTCCACAGTCTGCCCCCCGCTGTTCAAGTCCGCCCCGAGCCGCCGCCTGGCCGCCGCAGAGTCGGCGCCGCCGCCGGCAGCGCCGCCGCCTGCCG